>JAHWFP010139022.1:0-22879 GCA_023313725.1 Lithobius niger
AATTCAGTTCCAAGTAGAACACCACCCTGTAATCCCCTTTCATCTCATGAATTTCAGATTTTATCAGACGGAAACCGGTGAAGTACTACGAAGTTATAAATTAGTTTCCACACTTCCATGTAAAGAGGAGTGCTATTTCTGCTGCTTTGTCTTATTTTTGTGTGTTTAATTTGCTTTTAAGCTTGAGATTTACATCTGTACATTATATTTAATTCAGTTCCTGGTAGAAAACCACCCTGCAATCCCCTTTCATCTCATGAATTTCAGACTTTACCAGATGGAAACCGATGAAGTACTACTAAGTTATAAATTAACTTTCCACCCTTCTACGTAAACAAGAGTGGTAGGGACACTCAATCTCTCTTCCCGATCCCGACCACAGCCCGTATCCAACTATCGTTTGCTCCAGGCGGAACTTAAAATGTTGTTCTTTTACTTGGCACAGCTGTTGAGATAGAGAGTGCGTGTTCTGTTGCCTTACCTGTGATCACTATGCTTCAGATTTATCCGATAATTCCGCGTGATGACGTGATGATGGATGGTGAGGATGGTCTGTGTATCTACCTTTACCCACGCCACCTGCAACAAAAACAAACACCAATTATCGATAATCCATCCTTGTTAGGACACGACAAGGCGAAAAGCATGCTGCCCGTTTACAAGCATTTTCCAATGACGTTCATACCCCACAAATCAAAGCGGAGTACGGGGACCCACGAAAACAGTGTTTTGATTGGCATGACGGGTGATTAGTGCACTGAGTTACTGTTACGGAGGTAGTGCGCCAACATTTTCGAAAACAGTTTAACTCTGTTATGATGGATGCACAGCCAGCTATGAAGGCTATGAAGCTATGAACTTTAAATTAAGGAAACAAGAAATCTCACTGGTTCAACACTTTCGAAAAAAACCATGGCATAAACCCGATATTTCGCAAACAAAAACTTTGTCTCAAATTCCAAACACCAAAACTCGAGAAAATTTAGAAACACTTCGTATTCATTTAGCCAAACCACTTGTTCATAATCGCTGGATGACTACAGCCAATCGCCTACAAGACAGAATTAAGTTATGCAATGACGCTGGCATCGCAACACATTTCCACCAATCAAAATGCAGGGACCCACTATTTAAAGCATTAGCCACCTACTTCTCTTGTCATTTGACCTGCACACTTGGGTGAGTCAGGCGCTGACAGTTAATGGCACATTCTTTCGAATTGTACCGACTTTTATTTAATTTTAATTGTTAATTTCAGTATGAAACCATACATCCTTAAGACTTGTAAGGTTTATAAGTATGACTCATCTGCTCTGCTGTTGTCTTATTATTTATTTTAATTTTTAAGTTGTTTGACATGTTTTAATCCTTCACTTGAAAACGGCTCCGAACTAGGAACCGAAACGACGTGATTTCGTCTTTTCGCACTTGACGGCTACTCTGTTTATATTTTTAATTACTAAAGTGCTATTTAACTTTCTGCTTTTTGAACGTGGTAACCATGTAAAACCAAGTTACTTGTTTTTGCGAGAAAGTGGAAACGTTACCTTTGGAACCTTTCGAGTTATGTTTCATATCAGTTGACGTTATTCGAACTTGTGCAAGCATGGCAGGAAAGAATAATATGAAAGATGGGGACGTCATTACTTAAGCTACAGTAAAAGATTTGTGCGCTTGTCACAACCACTTTTTTTTTATATTATGTTAGTTGCGATTGCAGCACATACGTGTCACCATAAAAATAGAAGTCCACACCCGGTAACGTTTCATCCACATGTATGGTGAAAGTCATCAGACCTGGGTCTAGACATGGACACATTCAATTGGTGCAGTAGGAACAGATAAACGATCTAGATTTAGGGTTTGGTTAACATCTCTGTAATGTGTGGCGCAAAGGCAACCTGGGCCACTGCACTGTGACTGAGGTTGGCGCTAATGACCTAGCTGTCGACGCACTATTGAATCTCAAACCCACCTCCCTTCGAAAAACACCAATTTTTGTTCCATATGAGTTGCACTTATCCGAAAAAGAATATTGAAATGCAAAAAGTTAGCAGATTAAGCACTGCAGACGACTTCATCATGTCCGTCTTACAATCTTGTCGGTGTCACATATTTGTGCCAAGCAGAAATTTAATGCGCATTTCTCCATCGCCTTAAACTGAGCTGTTGGGAGTGATATTTGGGGCCGGGCTAGGGTATTAAGTGGCAACCGCGCACCACACAATTTGATGCCATACGCGAGATGAATTTGGAAAGGAAAGGCGCATTACGTGCGCGTGCCTGTTGCCGCAACCCCTAGCCTGCAAGCAGTCAAATCCGATTGGCCAGCAGAGTCTTCACTTGGCACCATATTAAATTAAAAGCGCTCTCCCGCCTTTGATGCCGAGGCGATTGCTTTTAGGTGGGGAGATGGCCTTAATGAGGTTGATCACCCGTGTAGTTCGGAGGAATTTAGTTAACGCCTCAAACACTTGCAGCAAATTAGAAAACGGCGAACTCGGAAAGGCTTTCGCACTTGGAGAGAGAGCGTAACTAGCTAAATGCGAACAAAGATGATGAAACACTGCATGATGTGTGGCACTGTAGGCATGTTGAACCACAAAGCATGACAATGTAAAGCGTTCGCAAAGCATCCCAAATTTTCTTCCTTGGTTTCTAGTGGGGGTGATAGGCGGTTCTTTTTTTTTTCTTTAACTTCTTGACTGGTGATATATCCTCCAAAAATAAAAAAATAAATTTTTTTTTTCATTTTCAGCTTCTTACATCATTGGTGGGGACCAACGCCAACCAAGCCTGGATGCGGCCATATTGGCTTCCAATATGGCCGCATCCAGGCTCGGTTGGTGTTGGTTTCCTACCAGTGAAATTTTAGATTTTGTGTATTTTGTGACCAAGACACTAAAATACGGTGTCGAAAATGAATACTGGTGTTGTTGCATGCCTTGCGAGTTTTTTTCCTTGTCAGAGGGCTCCCATCTTCCATGTCGTGTAATTGATGTTGAACTAGGATTTCACTTCCTATCTCCAGAATCAACACCTTCGTAACAAATATACACTGCGAATAATGGAGGAACTAGGATGGGACTTACGATATTCAGAGTGGTCAACGTCAAATAATAAATAAACGAGTAAATATAGGTGGCTCTTAACGCAATATAAGACGACGGTCAGCTGCCATTGCGTAGCGGCTAAAAAAAAAAAAAAACAGACGTAGTCATTTTTTGTATATCACCAAACTCACTGTGAATGCAAATGTCCAAATCCACAATCACAGCCTTTTCACGGTATAAATTTACTCTACGGAGCTTGTCAGCCAAGCCAACGTTTTCAATAACATCATCAAAATACCAACGAAAATATTTTCGCCGTTAAAGGCGCTTGTCCACCATTTTGTTGGCGTTGCCCATATTCTAACCACAGCATCTCCGTTCCAGATTCTCCGTCATCCAATAGGCTGATGTGGGTCACGTGATCTCGTTTTAGGTAAGAAAATCGCGATCGCGACGCTGCTGCCAATAGTGTTGTGCCATTTTTAATTTATCGCCATTTTCTTTATGTTGCTCGAAGTTTCTACGGTGCTACATCTAGGAGTGGAAAAGGTGAACAAGCGCCTTTAAGCCTCAATCCGCCCCTCCCCCCTTCACTGAAACAGAGTAACAACGGTTTAGATCGGGGTCATTTATGACTAATTTCAAAATCTTTGCTACTGCAGTACGTTCTTGTTACAGTACCAGTTTAAAACTGCAGTCATCAAGAACGAATTGTATCCGTCCGTCTACATTACATCACGAGGGCTCCTTGAAAACTAAGTAAATAATAAAAAAAAAAAAACGCAACACCTATTGCTGGAGGTAAATTACTGCGCCATTAATTACGTGGTGCAAGGGGGGCACAGAACGGAAAGAATTTTAGATCTACTTATCAAATTAAAAACGGCCAAAGTAACAGGTCGGTTAAGCAAACCCAAGTCCCCATTCGCCATATATATACTTCCCGCCTCTACCAAACGGCTGTTTCTGACAACATGACTTACGACAGGTTCGTGAGGAAACAACGAAAACGCAACGAGGAAAGCAGGCGGGCGTTGCTGGTGTCCCGGCTTGCAAGCAGTGGGTGTCTTTTCCAAACTAACTGGTGCTTAGATGTTGGATTTAGGTAGGTATGGAACGTACATCCACCCACACACACCCCCACGTACACACACATACGCACACACGCCTCTGTTCTGGTATAGCCCAGCCTGTATATAGAAGGAAGCCTGAAACAGCCCCCGCTCAATGAATGAACGTGTCGAGTTCATTTCCAGAGTGAAATAATGACCTCATTAACAGGTCGCTGTTGGAAATGTGCCGTCAGGGAACAGGGTAGTTTACCGTCGTTGACCTAGCCCGTTACGCCGCGCCAGCCTGCAGATTTGTTTGCTTGCACTGTCACTGAATTCGGGACAGGCCTCGCTCGCATTTAACTCTATATAGCGCTGTACCGAACTATACCACCACGCTGCCGCGCATGCGCTGCTGCTCTTCCTTGAAAGATGGGGCGACAACCACAAATGCCGTAAATCACACAACTCGTCATATACTTAACAAGAGAATTTGCCAAATTTCAACTTGTACGGCTCTAAAATGTATACTAACAACGCGCTCGCGACGGCACGGTGCTCTTTCTGTAATGGGCTTCATGTCGAAATTATTAGTGAGCGCGGCGTCGGCTTTCGGTGAGTTTAGTCTAATGGTGGTTGTAGTGCAAGGGCCAAAGAATAGAGGGGGATTCCATTTCAAAACCGATGAGTGAATCAAATTGTTAACATTTGTAATCGCGAAGTGCGATAAATTATTCTCCCGAGGACGGTTTCTCAGTTAAAATTAAATGCGGTTGTCTAACTTGCAATCAAACGCTGGTAAACAACGGCGCAAGCATATATGGAACAAAGGAACATTATTTTCTATTACGCGAGCGGTTGGAATGTGACACTGTGGTGCTGCAAGTTCCATAAAGTGTGATGCATTTGCTGTTGCCTAAATGCTATTTGTTTGTTTATGACACAGTCGCAGCCCGTGTATACGAATGTGTTTGAAGACAGAAAGCCAAAGGCTCAACAAGAGCTAAATAAGGATAGATGCAAACCTATTTACGTTGGCTTTTGGACTTATATGTCAGACGGCCCGAGTGGGGAATCGAACCCACGACCTTTGAAACCAGCGGTAGGATCTCGGCCTTTCGTTTCAAAGGTCGTGGGTTCGATTTAGGGCCTCCACAGCGGGGGGGGGGGGCGGGGGATCAGGTAGAACCTCTGTACCCAGGCCCGGACACACAAGGGGCCCCGCACGGCCTACAATTTTTTTTCGCAGTTGTGAGTTTTGTGAGGCAGTTGTGAGTACATTGATGACTGTCTAATGTACTCGATTTGAGCGTATATTGTGAATTTTTTTTTTACACTCCCAACAACTCTAATCTAACGGCAACGAGCAGGAGCACTGTAATGCAAACCTGTCAGCTTGTTAGGCAGGGTAGCCTTCAAACGTAAGCAGCCCGGATTAATGAATGAACCAACCCGTTAAGCGTAATTGTGGCTGACGAATATTACAACATAGTGTAACCTTTTTTACGATTTCAGTCAGGGAGGGAGGGTGCGCTGTTGTAGTTAGTCACAGGTCCCTAATTTTGATGGGGGGCCCTGGTTCCATTCCCCACTCAGGAAGTCTGACATATAAGTCCAAAAGGCAACGTAAATAGGTTTGCAACCTTTTGTCTGTATTTATTTAAGCAATGGAGTTTAAACATGGAGTTTAAACAAACAGACGCTTTATATCAGTTGTGGTGTCCTCAAGAAATGAGCTTGTAGCAGCTGATATTAAAAAAAGTCTGACCTTAGAACTTCAGAAGAATCGCCTTCAGTGTACAGGCGTTACTGCCGTACAAAAAGCGAGTGCTCCGTATGCTGTGATTACAGACGCAGTCACAAAAATGATAAGGGGAATGTATTTGTCTAAGGTTCCTCAGAAAAATGACTTTTAGCACGCAGGAATTATTGTCAAGAGAAGAGCGATTCTCCTGAAATGATCAAACAATTCTTCAGAAGTGCTATGGTCACACAATCTTTATATCAGCTGATGAAGTGCAATTCGTCTGAAGTTGCATGGATATAGTAATCGTCATATTCTGAATTTCGAAATTTGATTACTTTAATTTTTGTTGGGGAGGGGGGATTCCTGCAGGCCTAGCGGCCATCACCCGCCTACGGACCTGTATACACATCACAATACGCTACATGTGAAATGACCTGTCGTAAGAAGTTTGAAATTTATAATAGCAACTTTTTGATTGTCCAATGAGATGAGTCCATTTTGGAAGTGGTCTTTAGGGCGCCTCCCTCTAGAACCCTGGTGAGGTCTCCTCTGGAGTGGAGGCCCTGCACAACTGCACTCTTTGCACATTAGGTAATCCGGTCTTGACTCTGGTCACTTTGGCACAAAACAGTACTGAAATTTTACTGACGTATACTGATGACGTCATGGGTGGTATTGAACAATCTGTCACCAGAGGTTTTGTTTTCCAACATGGCGACTATCGAATTAGCTGATTCCTGCTCGCTACAACAATTACAGCTGCAGCATACCTTTGATAATGATCCACCCTCTTTGCACCCAGCATTAATCGTGATCTCAGATTATTTCGTATAATTTAGACAAAGCTGGTAGTGTGCATCAGTGAAATCGTGCTCAAAGCAGCTGAGCCTATCCTGTGTGGTCAACTCGCATTAAGTGCTTCGAAAGTAAACTTAGATTCCTACTGTAGGCTTACACCTTCACGGTACATAGCGCCAGTGACAGCTCCTCACGGAAAAATCATAAACTATAGGTTGTTCCACATTATGTTTGTAGAAAACTGACTGCATGACTACTCGTTTCCTTGCACTACGACTGCAAAAACATGTGGATATCACACTTGTAGACTCTATATATTTATTGTAAGAGTCTACGAGTAGGATTTTTAGGTATTTTTTCACTCCTAGTGGAAGGAAACGTGGCATCATTGAGCCAGTTTCCTGAAAGCATAATGTGGAACAGACTTTATATAGAGTCAAATGAAAATTAGTGTAGTCACCCAATCTTTAGGCAACTCCTGCTGAGGATATCACCAGCCTCGACAGTCCAAACTTCAACCTGGCAGCACCGATGATACAGCTTTATTTAGACTATAACGTAGGTTCCCTAAGTCTTAATTACCCACGCATCACATTGCATTAAACTAAAAAAAAAAAAAACTGTAAACATTTTATACGATACGAAGGGAGGCACGTACATCTATTTTGTTGCCCTCCCAGAGCAGAAGTGGGCCGTTACGGCGTAATGAAGTTAAGCACCGAACTTATCTTGGATTGCAAATCTAGCCCATCAGGCTAAAAGGGGGTCTTAGTTAATAATGGCCTCCATAATCTTTAAATAGGCCTGCTATAAAACACTGAGGCCAGCACTTTATCTCAACTGGATTACATCGTAAACGTTACATCACAAAATACTAAGTAGCTTTTTCCGAGTTACTGTTCCCACATAAAATATATTGAGAGTGCATGAATATTGTTTCAGTGTGTTGATGAAATGGAGGAAATAAACGAGTAGGTTAGCCAGCTGTCAGCCGTGACCAGGCGATCGAATGCATCAAAATCAGAATGCGTGAAACCATAGATTAGAAAGCTAACTAGATATAGCATCTCACTTCTTCCAGTTCTACGCGAGGTCCTATAGCGATAGTTGCGGCTACTACTACCTCTGATAATGCTTTGCCTTCGTGCTGCATTGAAGGCAAAAGCTTTACAAGAGGTATTAGTAGCCGCAACTCCCGCTAGGGCCCTGCGTAGAACTGGACGAAATGAGATGCTATATCTAGTTAACTTTCTAAGCTATGGTAAAACTGGTTGTGGATAAAGGCTTAAAATACTTAATTCAGATAGTGGGTAATGTATTGAAATACCGAAAAGTCAATTCAGTGGGGGAATATTACACAAAAAGCCAAAATAACCAGTCAGTTTGATAATAATTCCTTAAAAAGATTAAATATAAGCAATTGGTTAAAAAGTCGCGTTTTGTACAGTTAAAATAACAGTCAAGCGCAACACATAAAATGGTTAAACCTAATATCGACGCGCCATTAAGCCTCATCTCCCCCCCCCCCTAATATTTCAGAGCATATTTCAGAGCTTACAGTCTCAACATCCACACCACCCCTTCCCCCCTCCCCCTCCGGTCGCCTTTAGCCATTCTGCTAAAATAATATGCATAAAACGGATAAAAACACTGTTACCTAATACTTCAGAGTTAGCTCCATTATCAAATTATTATTTTATTGTAACATTACCAAATTTTTTTTTTTTTAACTTAGCTTGAGTGTTATTTAATCCGTTAAAATAACACTCAAGCTCAACACATAAAACGGATAAAAACACTTTTTACTAATATTTCAGAGATATTTCAGATTTAGCTCCGTTATCAAATTAATTTTTTTTTAAACATTATATGAAATTATTTTTTTAAAAACATTATTTGAGCTTGAGCGTTATTTAATCCATTAAAATAAAACTCTAGCTAAACCCATAAAACGGATAAAAACACTATTACCTAATATTTCAGAGCATGTTTCAGAGTTACCTCCATTATCAAATTATTATTATTTTTTTTTTTTTAAAGCTAACAGTATCAATATCCCCCGGGTCGCCATTAAACGTCCTTCAATATGGCGACGTGGCTGAGTCGACGTTGATTCTATAAGCTTTTTTTTATTTTAATTAATTTGATAACGGAGCCAACTATGAAATATGCTCGGAAATATTAGATATACCAGTGTTTTTATCTGTTTTATGCGTTTGGCTTGAGTGTTATTTTAACGGATTAAATACTCAGTTCAGTTCAAGAATAGAGCACGAAAACGCTGAAATAATCAGCCAGGTTCAGATAATGAGTTTATAGTGTCCGCGGCCTATCTTGAGTTCTCCGTAGAACGAACTCAGATAATCGACTGTACGTTTTCAGTAGCAGAGTGCCTTGTTGATATCCAAGATGGTTACACAAACAATGGCGGCCATCGATTAAAGCTACCCCATCCAGGAAGACGTAGCCGCTCACAAAATACTTGCAGGACTCAAGATACACCGCGCACACAATAACTGCCCATCCCTTAAGGAGCACACTCATTTAAATGCCGATTCTCAGCTCAAGGCATTTTTTCGAGCTGGCGTCCAACTTCGTTTGGGGGTGAGTTCTCTTACTTCTTTACTGCGTTTTTGTCAAATCTCGTATTGTAAGTGAGAGCTAAAAATCAGCCCAGATTTTTCGATTGTTAAACGTGGAGCTCCAGTCAAGGATAATGCACGAAAAGTTGAAATAATCAGTCAAGTTGAGAATGCATTGTAATGCGAGGATAAAAGCACTTAAGTAATCAACGTGTTAAAAAGCCGGCAAGTTCACATTTATACAGTAAAATGCGACGATTCGGAATTGTTCATACCTATCCTTCACAAACCACCCCCCTCCACTCTACGAATCACTTCTTCCCTGTTCCGTTAGTGAAAGGTCGTTCCAGAGTCAGCTTTTGTGCTGACTGGGCCTCACTTTTTATCTTTTTAAAACATTTTAACTTTTACTGCTCCGGCTTGCTTTTCTTTAAAATGGAAAACCATTTAAGTATATCTTGTGACTTGTAGCTTATGCTGTAAAATATTTTTTTTTGTCTTGACAACGGGATGAACAATCCCGAAACGTCGCAATTTACTGTGTAAATGTACACTTTTTGGCTTTTTTTTTTTAAATGTTGGATACATTGTAATGCATTGTAGTCGTAATTGAGGTAAAAGCACTAAAAGGCTCACAAACTTATTTTAGGGTGAGCACAAAGTATCAAAAGGCTCAAACAATATTATTAATCTTAGACTTAACTTGCCTGAATCCAGATAAGAGCTTTATCTGTGTATTTTTTTTTTTTTTTTGGATGAATAGAATAAAATAGAAGGTGTTGGTCAATAAGCTTAGAGCTTTTTGATGTTACGATGTACCACCATCACGACATTTGTCATTTTTTTGGGTGCGTTAGGGAGGAAACCGTAGTACCCGGAGGAAACCCTCGTACAACGGGCGGAAAACAACTGGAGAAAAACCCGTACATATACACTTCCCTTCCCAGGAACGAACCTGGGTCTGTAAGAAGCCAGAGATGTACAGCTGGGATCAAGAATCCTATCGAATCTGACGCCCCAGTCCTCGCAGGTACCCATACACCCTTGAGGCTTGGGTCTTTTTACTATACCACGCGCAACGGCTGTTTGCTGTGACGTGCATATCACGTGACTGGGTTAGTCCAATCAGACCGCCAAACAGCCGTTGTTCTCGTTCGTCATTGGCTAACTCATGGTGACATCACGGCAAACAGCCATTACACATGGTTTAACTTTGAACTAACTTAGCATATCACGTAATTAAGGACCATTCGTCGGAAAATAATCGTTTGCATACTCTTTGAAAACGTTAAGCATTCAGGTTAGTACGGAGGAATTAGCAATTCTTCTTTATGTGTGCTAACTTTGCATTAACTAAGCATCACATAATTAGGGAACACGCGTCAGAGAATAAAATGAATCGCAAACCCTTGCAATTAATGTTAATGCCCTTCACCCAAAGCATCACTTTTCCTATGAGTAATTTGGCGTAAATCATGTTTTTTTTGTCATCTGGTAAACTGACATGGCGTTGACTGAAACGTTTGATGGATTAATATCCAACAAACTTGAATTTGAATTGGTTTGCCGAAAAATATTTCCAGAAGCCTACGTCCCTAAACGCATAAAATGTTAGATCTTTTAAGTACAGGTTACACTATACTCAACCTTCTTTTACAGAGGTAAAAAAAAAAAAAAACAGACATCAAGAAATTTCCGACATCACGAGGCCTTTAATTTTAAAGCAATTAAACAACCAACAAAACAACAACAACAAAAAAAGAGATTCATAAAAAAACACACATTAATACCTCGTGAAACGCGCATTAAACAAGTAATTTAACACCTATTTTACTGCTAAACACACGAGTCGTTTAATTACTCCAAAAGATGTTGGAGTTTGGTTGCATGCACACACACCATCAGTAAGCAAGGATTCCCGGAAATGCACAGATCAATACTCTCTCTTTCCGTCCCGTGCAAGGAGCAAGTTGGCCTGGGCTTAATCTCAGACAGCAAGGCAAGGCACAGGGCTAAAAAGAACACCAGAGTCTGAGCGAACGAAGAGACGGGGAATGAAGACTCTCGCTCTAAAGTTATTAAAGCGTAAACGGCCATCACATCAAGGTTTATCTGCGCCCAAGTTACTACAGTGGCAGAGGAAAGAGCACCGGGGAAAGCACCACTGACTTGATGGAATTATGAGCGTATTTTCAGAAGCAGGGAAGGAACTCTTCAACCCTTACGGGAAGATGAGAGGAAAGGGAAAGGGAGGGAAGGGTTAGGTTGATGATATAGAAGATATCCGACGAGAAACGCAACTTTACCGCCTCTGTGCCGTTCAAGCGTGTGCTGATGAAAGACAGCAAGGCGCAGTGTAAACCGCAAAACGGTTTAAAGGGTAAACGTAGTTGTTTACAAGGGTGGGTAAAAAAAATTAATAAATACATACGGATGCAAACGTATTTACGTTGCCCTTTGGGCTTACATGTCAGACTGCCTGAGCGGGGAATTGAACCTACGACCTTTCAGACCAAAGTCCTACCGCTGAGACATACTGACACGACCATTAAAAGAAAAGGCCGTGTCAGTGTAGTTCAGCAGTAGGACTTACACCTTTGGGGTCAAAGATCGTGGATTCAATTCCCCGCTCAGGCAAGCTGACATATAAGGCAACGTAAATAGGTTTACATCCGTATTTATTAACCTTATTATTAACCTTATCGTATTTATTAACCCATTCTGGCTTTCCATCCTGTTTAAGTGGATCAAAAAATGTTTTTTTTTTTATTTGGTTTTTATTTCAAGTGTAATAAGTGTTTTTTATTTCATGGTTTTTATTTCAAGTGTTTGGTCTTTTAATGCGCAAGTGTAAACAAACAAAAAAAAAATGATTTTTTTTTTTCATTTCTAATCGTAATAGTACGGAAAAGTTGGTCTTCGACCTCATAATCACTATCCCAAACGAACAAAAATAAAATTAAAAAAATTAGAGGGGGGCCACCAGGTCCTAACGTTGAACGCTATAAGTCAAGGGGAAAAATCGCTAACCCTGCGACCACCTCAAAAAGCCGCGAGCAACCCCTCCCCCCCCCTGATGTTGGCTTCTCCCGCGTACACAATTCCGCAAAAATTATTTTTGTCTAGTTTAAAATACAGCTTTTTACATTATCTCATCTCCTGCTCTGAGAGACCACTAAATGATGCCAGAAATAAATTTGAAAAAATTTACGGCACAAAATCGGCAAAAAATGTTTTTTCCCCCCATTTTGATGACTGATAAATTTTCATTGTTTTCTGGAAGGCAAAATTGTTTCTGAGTTTGGCTTCATTTAGCGATCTCTCAGAGCCCTAAATAAGACAATGTAAAAAGCTGCATTTTAAAATAGTCAAAAATCATTTTTGCGGAATGAGAGAATTTTCCCACTGACTTATAATGTTAAACTTAAGGCCCAGGTGGGCACCTCCAAAAAAATGTTTAGATTTATTCCCTTTTGGGCTAGTGATCAGGAGGTCGAAGACCAAGTTACCCGCACCATTACGATTAGAAATGAAAAAAAAAAATCATTTTTTTTTTGTTTGTTTACACTTGCGCATTAAAAGACTTAAAAGACCTTGAGCACTAAAATAGAAACCTTTCATATACTCTTTTCTCTATTTACTAAAGGAATAATTGAAAACGTCAGAACGTATCAGTAAAACTTTATCTAAAGCGAAAAAATTTAAAGTTTAAACTTCTCATACATACTTCTCTACTATTCGCTAAATTCAGTTCTAAAGCACCTATTTGAATGTTTGAAGGTTACGGATAACGGTCGAAAGCTTTTATTGCCTCACACAGGCTGCTACGAAGCCTAGAATTATCGACGCAGAATGTTTCTAAAATAGGCGTCCTCGCCAGGCAATAAAAACTACCCAAACTGGATGGTCAAGGGACAGAGCCGTGGCTATTAAATTTATAGCTTGTAAATTTAAATTTTGTTTTATTTTAGTATTATTATTTTTTTTTTTACATTCAGGATGTTATAAGATGGAAACTCACTTGTTGGAGCAGCTAGCTTTAGTTGTAAATTCACTGGTTCGACTCACGATTGTAAATAATGGTGTTTGCTGCTTCTTCGTTATTATTAAAGTTACATCGCGTGAAATTTTCAATTTGACATCGAACGCAGCTGAATTTGTCACAAGTCGGCCCTCAAAGACCACTTGTTGCCTCTGGTGCCAGATGAGCCAAAACCTTCCATAAATAGCTTGTTTCCCATGCAAAAAGACTTGATACAGTTCACGTCAAATCTAACATCCCTTTCTCGTAAAAAATTGCAGTTTTTTGAGTTGTAGAACTTACTGGATACAATGTCACATACGCCGTCCATTAGAAGACGATAATGATGGCCTAATGACCCATAATTGTCTAATTATACCAATTAGCTTTGGAATGGAAGGCACGTTCTTTACATTGTGTTGTATTGTTCTTCTGGTGAAGATGCGTTATATCTTTACAACGTTTTGCGTTGAAAATTCAAGGTTTCATGATAGTCAACTTTTGGGAATAAAAGTTGTCAACTTTATTGAGGTTGTCACCCATGTCCATCGCACATCATCCCTTGCTTTTTAATTTTTTCCCCAAAAGGACAAAAAACATGTCTAAAATAATGCAGGAGTTAGGCTTACCCAGAATCAGAACTGTATTTTGAATCCAGAAAAGTGGCCCCTATTTGCATTGTTTTCTAAAACTTAAGACAGATCTGAAAAAAAACCTCTCTGAAAAACGCTGGAGTTATTGGATTTTCGGAATCAGAATTGGATTTGGAATCTAAGAAATTGGTACACTCTTTTTCTCAAAAACTTACAAAAAAAAACGTGGTACTTAAATAAATTTAAAGTCGCAGTGTTTTTTATGGAAGTAAAATTTAATAAAAAAAAATAATAATATATTTTAAATTGCCTTATTTGCCCTTAAAGAAATGAGTTAGGTCGCCAGTTTTTTTCTGAATTAACACCTGAATGGTCAAATAAGTTTTCCGAATGTTTGATATTACCTGCACTAAAATTAGAAGTTAGGAGTTGGATACATCACTGATATGCACTGTTTTTGCAGTGTGTCACTGCACAGTAAAATTTCTTTGCTAGTCCTTAACTGGTAAAGTGATTGAACTAGTTACGCAGTTTGCACGAAGGTTGGAGAGGTCTGAAGTCTGAAATTTTACGTAATGAAAATCAGACACTTTCTTCGTTGCTTTTTAATTTAGGCAAAATTATGTAAACTTTAGGTAAAAGTAGGTAGGATTATAATGAGTAAATAACTTCTTAATTTTAATGGAAAATTGGTATGCTAGTGAATAATAAAGCAGTGGGCCATGTGTCGCCGATTATCTACCGAATTACACATCTGAATCGAGCTAAACTGGATAAGGTCTTTGTTGGGGGGGGGGGGGGATGGCCTAAAGGGAAGTAATCCACACGAAAAAGTAAAAACACCACGAATTGGCCAAGTTACCTATATGTCCACCGCAGTCTGCTTGTAGGTGCAGAGATCTTGCACACATACAGAACACACAAAATAATACGTATGTAAATAATAATAAAAAAAGAAGAAACCAACAATACTCACTAAGGAGGAAAAAATAAGGACTTAGTAATTCTTCCAATTCACAATTTATATTTTATTTCAGAATTGGCAGCACCTGTAGTTTGCTTAAAGTGTCTCGGTAGGAAGCTATCTTGTACAGGTATAAACTTTTAGATTGCAAAAGAAACATTATATCTTTTTGGGAAAACCACATTTATGGGAGGGGGGGATTGAAGCGTAATGGCACGTCGATAACGAGGTCATTAGCGCCAGCTTCAGTCACAGTGCAGTAGTCCGGATTGCCACTGCGTCACACATTACAGAGATGTTAAACAAACCCCAAATCTAGAAATTATCATACATCTGTACCTCTTGTAAAAATTTTAAAATCCCAGACAGGAGGACAGATTTATCGCCCAATTGACGCGCTATGTCACGTGGAAGATGGAAACAATCAACAAACAAGTGATGCACCGTAAGTGGCCGTCGACACCAATGACATTCCGGAGGGATAAGCCCCCACCCCCTCAAAAGGAAGCAATGAGTAAGTTTGGTGTGCTCAATACGCAAACGGGGTAACACCACCTATTCGTGGACAGTGGGTTAAATAGCCCGCAACTTATTGCCATCTTGTTAGTTCCACAAGGATTGCCAAGCAGCAAGCAATCTCAGAGCATTAATATCTCTGTAATGTGTGGTGCAGTGGCAACCCGGACCACTGCACTGTGACTGAGGTTGGCGCTAATGACCAAGCTGTCGACGCGCCATTAAGCCTCATCTCCCCCCCCCCCCAATCTCAGACATAGAGCTGGAAAGATAAAAGCGTCTTTTGGTACTGGAATGACTTCATGTTTTCAAACTACGAAACACTTCGAAAAGTGGTTGAAGTGAAAAATTCTGCTCTGAACTATCAGAACTGACTGTGTCTGTGAGCTGTGGGAAAGCTCGTTCCATCTTACCTGAGCTTACCAATAAAAAGGAAGTTCCTGCCTAACTTGTCAGTCTGAGTAGTATGAGAAACTACTGGGCTCTTTTAGCAGATAGTCTATTGCAGACATTCTATCCTTAATGTGCTAGGAAGTTTCCAGTTAAAATCCGTACGTCATGATAATACGTAGGTTGAAGGTTCATACTCCACGTCAGCTTTGGGAATTACGTCTTATCTTAACAATGAGAGAACGGCACTTGCTTTCAACAATCTCATCGAAGTAAAATTATTAATACCGCAAATTTAATAAAACATCACTTCCTAATTAAAAAAAAAAGACAAATCACTTTTATGAAACGGCTTTTATTGTTAGCGTGTTGAAACTTCAAATCTATTGCTTTCTGTGTACCGCCACTTGAAGCCAATTAAAAATAAATTAGAAAAGTTGCAGGATCTGTGACTAACATAAATTTGTTATGAACCATTACTTTATTAAAGTGGTATGTTCTGTTCCCCCAATGGCAGATTCACCAATTACGTTTGATTTATGCCTGCAATTTCGATAACCGACCCTTTCCTTTTCCTTGTACGAGTTCAGTAAATTACTACTTGAATCGTGTATCATCTATCGCATCTCTAACAGTTCAATGTTGTGTTCCTCAACAGACGATCATGTATTACCTTCCTTATCCAGTTCCACTGGCGATTGGTCACATCTTATCTGTGCTTCACACCAATCACTGTCCATTTCTACGAGCTTGGTGAAGATTTCAATAAATTACGCTCTTACTCGAACTTCCCACAGCAGTTCACCTTCCCTGTTGCTTGTGTTGTTCCCTAAGGTCCCGTACTGGGCTGTCTCAATATACACTGCAAAAATGGCGTCGCGAGTTACAACACCTACGTAATCCTAAAACGTGTCATTATAAAGACGCTGTGGGTCATATTATGAGGTTTTATGCGTTGTAAAGAACAACATCTACAAACGTAACGTTTAAGATCATTATCCCAATGCTGATATTGCGTAGTTAAATGTCTACGGAGTATACATTGTTGTGACCCAAAACGTCTTCATATGTTGTAAGCCAAAAGTGTATAGATGTGGGAAAGCTCACCGCTGCCAATAAGTAAGATATACTGTATAGATCTGTGTTTGTTTGTCGGTGACGATTCAGTGAGGAGAAAAGCTTTTTATAACTACGGAAGTAGAAAGATAAACTGTGGTACTTACAGTGTAAGTTGAAATTGAGACACTTTTGCGAAGAAAAAAACCAAACGTTTTCAGTTCCAAAACCCATCCCACTGACTCACCAAAATAACAAAACAAAGTTACAGGTAAAGCATATCACCAGTTTGGTATGTGTTGTCGATGTTATAAAACGTGACGTGTTATATGTGTTGTAAAAGGCAAATAAGTGCTGTAAAATGCAACATTTATAGGTGTTGTAAACCGTAACCAGGGCCGTAGCTTGCCCCCTTGGCGTCTAGGAGAACCAACTGAGCCGGGCCCCCCCCCCCCCCAGCTTCCCATTTCAAGAAAGGAAATTCAGGAATGTTATATTGAGGCTTACATAAGTAAATACTAACTACTACTAGTAAATCAGTGAACTGCACAACGCAATGGAAGTAGTTGAAGTAGTTGAACATTGACGAATAAAAAATAACCTAGCGTGGTTTTTATCGAACAAACGCGATTTCATGCCAATTTTAGCTTGTCAACTGATCAAATAACCTTTTACCTCAATATTTACCTCAATTTATTTATTATTTACCTTAATTAAGGTAAAAAAGAGATGGGAGTAAGCTACTCCGCTATAACAAACTTTAAATAAACACTTCAAAATAACTACTTCAACCGGAATAAAAAAGTTGGTTTTTTTTTCCAAAAATTTCCCATTTTTCGGGTGCAAGCCTTCCCTTATGAAGCAAGACGCAAGTACATTGAAGTGCTTCCATATAAACTTTTTTTTTTTAATTTCTGTGTTCAGTTACAGTATCTAATCATTAAGAAAAAATGGATAATCGGTTACGAAAACATCCGGAAACCAAGTCGGAGCAAGTCTCGTCCGAAGTTTTCAAGTACGGTCGTTGTGAACTTGAAAACTAAAACTAAATTTGTGATTTACCAACCACTGCACGGTTGGAAGGAATTCAACCAGCGCCCTAGGCGGGCGTGTTGCTCGCCTTACCATTCCTACGGCCCTGACCGTAAACGTCTGCGGAAGGTGTTGTAAAACGTAACGTTGATGTGACTACAATGCGTTGATAATAGGAGTCAAGTAGACGTTGTTAATGACACATATCGTATTACCGATCCTATGACTGGAGGTTATACACGGGTAACAAAGAAACATAGTTTTCTCGTTAGTCACCTCCAGCAAAGTAGCATTTTAAGTCTTCTGTACAGCCGAAACTGTAGAGAACACTACTGCAATGACTTTGTCAGTCCTTCCCCTGTCTTTTTCAGTGGTAGTCAAGTAGACTTTAGAAAAACACGTCAAATTAAAATATCCTTCCTTCCTTATAGCTAATAGTTTTTCCCGCCATAACTCAATGAAGTAATAACATATTTCGTCCGTCGCATTTAACCACTACATGAAAACATGCAACCGTAAAAAAACAAGAAAAGGATTTCGTTAACGACACGCATTAGCATCTCGACGCCATGCTGCACGAATGCATACGCCCATACTCGAACCTAATTCTCCGTTAGCTGCTATTTACGAAATTAAAACGTCAGGTAAAAATTTGGCCTAAAAGCTGACGATTTACGTCTAAAATCCAAAAGTGTGCCGACGTTTGCTGATGCGGCAATGCCTCAGGAAGGGCTAAGCCCCCCCCCCAAAAAAAAGGCATAACAAAACATAAAATGCAAATAAAAAGCTAAGAAAAGGCAGAAAAGGGTAAAAAAAAACTTAAGTGCGGCCAAAAAAAAAAGGCAAGGAAAAAATCCCCAGAAAAATATCCACTAAAACTTAGTGTGCCCTTTTACTAAAAGTGCACCTGCCATTTCGTGGGTCTGTACGCGCTGCTGTTAGCGAAACTGTAAAGTTTTACTTTTTTTTTGGGGGGGGGGGCAAAAGCTTTGCCCTCCAATGTACAAGCAATTCTCCAATATTTGCAAAAACGTAACACTGATTCCAGCTTTAGCCTACACGGAGTTTTAGAAGGGTAAAATAATTTAGTGTCCAAACATTGCGGGTTGGCGAGATCTACAACTCGCGGAAGAAGTTTTTGCTGGTCGCGAACAAATTCCAGCATGTTGAATATCGATTTGCAAACGTTTGCTGCACGAGAGGGGGGATGGGGTCGGGGGGCGGGGGGATGAGGCAAGTCGGGGGAGGGAGGGAGAAGAAAAACAGAGAGAGACAGTGAGAGAAAGAGAAAGCGTCCGGGTTAACGACAGTGAAATATGAGATTCACAACATCGCACCAACCAGTTTATTTTCGCCAAACCAGAGACGAAGCATATGTGTCATGATTTTCTCTCTTTCTCTCTCTCTAATTCGCGCTCTTTGAGCGTGCACCCTACAGCGAGTTGCCTCATTGCGCATGCACCGTAGCGATTCACAAAATGGCGGCAAGCGGAGAGAAAGGGGAGAGAGAGAGGCATGATGACGCATCGGTGAGGTCGACGGTTTAATGACTATGAAAACAGGTGACAAGCTGCGTTTTTATAGCAGACCAATGATAACACGGTTCGCTGCCACGCCTACAATTTCCATCCCACAAGCAAAAATAATGCGAAATGGGTGGAGACCTATCCTTCTTGGTGAGAGAGAGACAGAGTGTGTGTGTCCCAGTTTCTGCAAGGCACTGTTGCAGCGAAAGGTAATGGGGAGGAGAGGGGGTATATAAGTAGTTCTTGATTGGAGAGGTGTGGGCTGAATTTCGCTATTTGTGAGTGGCTGGTAATGATGATGGTGATGACGACGATGCTTCTTCATGTCGCGTAAAAAAGTAGATAAATTTATGGCTTTATTTTCGTTGGATTTAAAACAAACCTTCCACGGTTGCATGCTTTTACCCATTATGGTGGTAATATGCCATCCTCGTCGAAGTGATACTGTTAAACAATATAAAACGCCTTGAAACTGCTTCTTAACTGTAACGGAGCAGGAGATATTATTCATGTCGCCATGAAACTTTATTGCTTTTTTGGTTGCTCGTGAAGGAAGTCTTCATTGTTTTTATAAACTAAGCCAATTCGTCCAAGGGAACTTTTCAAAATATATCGTAGAGTTGAAAAATATAAGATTTTGCAGCTATTAAGACGCCTACAAACTTTTAAATGTGCCATTTGCCATAACCAAATAGATTAAATAAAACATTCAGTCATCTGTAGAAAGGAAAAAACCATCAGCATTGCACTGTGACTGAAGTTGGTGGTAATGACCAAGCTGTCGACGCGCCATTAAGCCTCATCCCCCCCCCCAACAGCAAAAATCATCAATAAGCCTTCACTACGGGCTTATCAAAGGACTTCAGATGTTATTTATTGTTGCTGCTTGGTATTATTTCTAGTTACTGTTTAATAGCAATACAGTCTACGACTTAGGCGGAATCAGCTGTGTTTTACACTTCTATTATCCTTTTTTTTTACTTCATGCAGAATTTGTTATCTGATGATGCATTATTACCGTTCCTTAACGGTTCCGCGTTGCGCACAGTTTACTGTCTGCAATACAGATTATTGTAATAACCTTGTCAGCGCATCTTAAAATGCTTCGGAATGAAATAAATCTCTATCTTATCTATCTATCATCTATCTATCTACTTATCTATCTATCTACATGCATTTCCTTAAGCTAACGTGACCGGTATTCTAACCAAAGAGCTGTAGATCGTTATAACAGACTCCTCTTTCGCCTGAGCCATCTCTCCAAAGCTCAAGATTTCGTCAATCTGTCAAACTCCAAACGAAAACTAATCAGTTTCTTGAGCGTTGATGGATTGGTTAAGTTTACAGAAAATGCACTGAGTTCACTCAAACACATAAACATAAACTAACGTTCTTGAGGGGGATGTAGGAAATTGAAAATTAAGGTGTGGGCAGTTATATTCAAAGGGTCTTACAATTTAAGATTTTTAAATTTTACCTTGACAAATTGGATAAAACAAACACGAAAATTTTGGAAATAGGGTTTTACGTTTAGTTTTCGTTTTTAGTTGTGGCATCTTGGAGCGGCAGATCTATTTCATGAGCATTGTAGAGGATACGAATGTGGTTTTTTTCAATTGTGGTGTGGCCGAAACATTTGGGATAAAAGCATGATTCGCCTCTTGTATGCGTTTGCCTCGAAACGTTATTTTGGATAATAGGCTAGCTTATTTCACAAAGCTTAGGAAATATCAATTAAAAATTTTGAGAATTGGATTTAAATCAGTACATCGGGGTATTGTCAACATCTAACCTATGTTTACATTTCTGAAATTCTGAGATTCAAACGACGGGCAAAGCACAACAGCTGTCCAGTTGAGCATGTGGCGACCAATGTTGAGATCCGGTAGGATCTTGCAAATCTTACAGGATCTTACAGCATCTTGCTCTTCCTGTAAGAATTTATAGGAGCTTACAAGAACTCACAAGCTCATCGTAAGATTTCTACATGGGATCCATACTCGCATACTATTTGAACGAACTGAACGTAAATTAATGAACAGTGCGTTCCTTAGTGATATCCAGTTGTTCAGTTGGTACGTTGATGAAAAATCTGGAAATAGATGCCTAGTTTTTTTTTAATCCCTGATATTTCAAGATGTAAACGAGGGAAGCAGTGCAATAGAAATCCAGTTTAACATTCACATTATGACATGAAAGTTTTATTTTATTGAAGCAATAGTGCGTCCCTGTGGCATACCCAGGTTGCCCAACTGTATTGTCATACTAGCGAAGAATTTGGAAAACAGGACCCAGTGTTGTCATTTCGGATATTCCTAAGTGGAAAAGAGGGGCAAAGAACCATAGACACCCAGTTGTGGGGGGGGGGGGATTGAGGCTTAATGGCGCGTCGACAACTTGGTCCAGTTGTCACGTGGATACGACACATGAGAATACTATTATTTATTAAATAAGTGATACGTCCTGTGGCATGTCTAACTGGATTCTTATATTCACGAAGATTCTGGAAATACAATCCTTTTTTTTTCCGTTGATATTCCAAGATGCACACGAGGAGTGAAGCACAATAGAAATCCAGTTGGACACTTACATTATGAAATGAAGGTGTCAATTTATTGACTAAACAGCACATTCATTTTTCAGGTGGCCAACTGGATTGTACCATACTGGTGAAAATCTGAAAAACAGGAGCCTTTTCTGGTTGCCATTACTGATATTCCCAGATGCAGGGATGGGCAAAGAATCCTGGAAACTTCCGAGGCTCACTTGAATGTCCCACACAAAGTTACTATTTTATTAAATACACAATATGTTCCTATGGCACGTCCAACTGGATTGTTACAGTGATGAAGAATCTGGAAAACAGAAATCCGTGTTTCAATGTCTGGTATTCCTAGATGCAAAAGAGGGATGCAGCACATTTAACAATCCAATTGAACACTTGGTTATCCACATGAAAGACCTCTTTCATTGAATAAATAGAAAGTTCATGTGGGATATACAGGTGTCCAACGAAACGGCTAAATTTTTCTATGCCTTTTGTTTGAACTCTGAACATCACAGGTAGAAAAACTGGTTTCTGTTTCCAGAATCTTCAACAGTAAAAAAACATATACTTAAAATCGTGGCGGGTATCTATTGTGATATCTATGTCAGTATAGTGGCGCTAACTTGTGTTACTGCCTTGTTTACGAATGTACAATAATAGTGTACCGGACCATACAAAAAAAAAATATTTCAGTAGACCCAGACATTTATTGCAACTATTACCGGAATGAAGCTTATACCTTTAGCCTAAATGTTTTTTTGTTTAAAAGCCCTACGCATTAACTCGCGTATTTCATCTGCCCAAGCTGAACCGATTGTACCAAAAAAAAAAAAAAAAAGGAAGAGGTATGCAGCTGCAATTGGAGGGAATATAATGGTGGTGGAAAAAGGTAGTGGAGATTGTCAGGGAGCAGAATGGGACAAGTCAAATCTGGTTCTGGATGATATTCATCAATGTCTAGAAACCGGGACTCGCTTGCAGCAAAATGGCGCCCAAAAAAA
>JAHWFP010139024.1:12205-23754 GCA_023313725.1 Lithobius niger
GTGTACAAGAATTATAAATTAATCCGCCATAAATAGGTCATACGTCAAGTTTTCATTTGAAGTTAATCTAATTACAATTTTTAATTCTGTCACAAATTCCTCATTCCCGCCCCCCCCCCCTAAAAAAAAAATAATAATAATAGTACACACATTACAGAAAACACACCCGTTATTTGGGACCAAGACGAAACATGCACACATCAGGAAAATTAGGCATAGGAAGGAAAGTCAGAGATAAAAAAAAAAGTTTGCTGCCAGTCTATACCACACGCCATGGCTGTTTGCTGTGACGTGCATATCACGTGACTGGGCTAGTCCAATCAGACGGCCAAACAGCCGGTGTTCTCGTTCGTCATTGGCTAACTCATGGTGACGTCACGGCAAACAGCCATTGCGCATGGTTTAATCAACTGGAATACCACAGATATAATCTCTGTCGCTCACGCCGCTCTCGACCACTTTTTTGTGAGCACAGGCGATCCAGCAACGACAGTATGTTTGGAGATATTCCCCCGAAACACGGATAGCCTCTGTTGACTCTTGGATACAGCTCGAAATCCGTTACTTCGCCTCCCACCAACTTTATTTGATTTTTATTTATTTATTTTTGTTGGGCTGTAAAGGACCGAGTATACAAAGCCAGGTGACGACGGACAGATGGAGCGCAAGAATTATACGGAAGCTATCGGATTCGTAACCCATAAACGCTTGTCAATACTTAAGGCAAAATTGAAAATCGGCTCTCGAGTATTCTGTGGAACACACACAGTAAAATATCGGTGTTGTTGTTTTTTTTTTTAAAGCAAAACTTGTTCAGTTGTTGCTCTTTCTGATGGACGAAGCCGCATTATGACATGATCCCCCTCAACTTGGGGAATCTGGAAAACCAGGGAAATTTAAACTACATTTCAAACTGAGGGAAAACCCAGGGAATTCTCAGATTTTCACAAAAAAAAAACCTGTCAAATTTCAGGGGAAAAAACGAAGCCACACGTTTTAGGGTTAGTTCTAAGTGCTTTTAACACATTTTGTTGAGACAAAGTTGTGTGTGCAGTATGGAGAACTGGACATCCACTCCCATACCTTCCGTTTCCCCCCATTTTTCATTCCACACTCCCTGCATGACACTGCTCACTGTAAGTAGAATAATTAGTAAATTTACCTTGCTCTTTGTGAATTTTTCGACCATTGCATTTATTATTTACTTTTAATGTGTTTTTAAACATTCATCTGTCAATATTTTTGTTATTTTAGTGCCAATGCAGCTCATCCCAATGCCACTTCGGCCATACCCTGTTACGTACAAATGTAAGGTGTTTTAATTAATTTTATTTTTTACCATCCTCTGATGAAGGTATCGCGTGCTTCCCACATTGATACCGAAATATAAGGTTTTGTTTTTATTCGCATGTGCTGCTGGCTAGAGTGTTTTTATCCCAGTTTTGTTAAAACAATGTGGTAATATCAAATGTATCCTTCAATCCGATTATTTTGTGGATAGAAGGAATAAAACACAAGGGCTAATCCCTGTATCAGTGAAATCTCCACAATGTCATAAAATAGCACAGAATTTTAATTTTCGAAAGGGACAACGCCTTTCTTGTTCACAACAAAATTTTTCACAAGATGGCGGAAAGCAAAGCCGTTTTTCAACATGTGTGTATGTTTTAGCATTTTGTTGTGAACAAGAAAGGCATTGTCCCTTTGGAAAATTAAAATTTTGTGCTACGTATTTTACGACATTGTGGAGATTTTACTGATACCAGGATCAGCTTTTGTGTTTTAAATGCATCCTTATACTTTCGTGTTGACACCTAAAAGTTCACTAAATCGGGGTACTCTTTCGCACTAATTAGCCATAAAAAGCGTAAAATTGGTGAAATGAGCAGAAAAAATTTCCGACCTTAAATTACGGCAAACAGCCTGGAAATTGGCCTCAACTACTCTGAACCTGGAAAACCCACGGAAATCATTCCAGTATTTTGGTGGGAACCCTGTATGATTGCTCTCATCATTAGCGGTTCATTCCTCCCGGTTGGCTTTCCTGTATGGCTCAATTTTGCAACATTACTTCAGGCGCGTGTTAACTGTTGCAAAGGCACTCATTTTCCTATTTTTTTCCCCTCATGAGAAACGGTTTTGCTATACATTCAATCTAACCCATGTAAATGTTGCAAAGGCTATTTCGCGCAGGATGCTCGAATATAGTGAGGAGGTATGCCCATATAATGTTTCATAGACGTTTGTAAATACGGCAATATTTTATGGACAGCTTGTGTAATTTTCGATGATGGTTTACTTCCGACTTAGCTCTATAAAATTATGGTAAGTATTTTCAAACGGACCTCAGGGAAGCATACAAATTGGCTAGTGCATGCTACTCACAACTCAAATTCTTTAAAATGCTGACAAATAGATCCAAATTATGTTTCTAAGGCCTACGTAGAGCAGGGCTCTCTACAGCACTGGTCGGATCTTGGATGAAAAATAGCATACGCGACTGGGTTGGGCAATATGACCGCCGAAAACGCCACTTATGCGATGATTCGTTATGTTGCCTCGTTCTGTCAACCGACGGCGACACCGTCCGTACAAAAATGCCAACGTTCCTTCCCTTGCAACACAATCTGGATAAACTAACGTGTCGCTTTTTTTTTCCAAGCGCAGAGAAATAGCTTAACTGTGGCTGAGTGATAACTTAAAAACTATTTAAAAATACTTTACTACATAATAAAAAATCTGTCACGCAAATCGACGTAAAATTAAAATTATATTTGAAAACCTCCACTAGGCGCCAATAGATGTCGCGACTCTCCGTACAAAAATTCACAGATACGATTTGCCAATTCCCGAACAGACCTCAAGCAATGGGACGATCGTGGCGTCCATTTTGTCTACCCCCTCTAATTCGTTGTAGATCGGGCCAGTCAGTTTACCGGCCATGCGTAGAGCTATAACTAATTTCAGCAGAATACCGGCCTTAATCATAGCAAATACACGTATTGTACAAGACACAAATTTAACAAGTTGTCACGCTCAACCATGTTATTGTTTAACTGTGTTACATTTTCTGTAGTGGCAAGCGCCAGAAAAACACCACCGCAAATTAAACATCGTAAGGGAGCGTTCACAAGTTACCTAACACCTGGAGGCGGGAGATTAGTGCAAATGAAATGTCACGAACTGTAACATTAAGATCACCGACTGATTTTCGCTAAATTATTTTTCTAAATATTTTGAATAAAACACGAAAATAAATTGTACCTTTTTTCTATTTAAAAAAACCCCCTCCCCCCCCCCCGGGCGCCCGCGGGGGGGGGGGGGGGGGGGGGTGTTACCTATTTTCATGTGGGGGTTACGCAATTGTTTACTAGTGCTACAGAAGGGTACGGGTAGATCTAAATTGATAAGAAAAAAATGTTACATAATTTGTGAATTGTCGCTAAACCCCAGTTAGGAAAAAAGGTACGAAATAAACAATTTAAGCATTATAACCCTGGCAACACTGTCGGATCAACAGCGAGAATTCAACAAGTCCAGTAAGTCAAAGATATTACAACTACTGAAAGTAAACATTTGGGTATTGTTAGTTGAAAAAGCTTGCCTAACTAAAGCACACATCAGAAGAGTGCACTGCATTACTGAGATAGGCGACACAGGAATAAATGCAATTCTTGAATGGAAAAATTCTTTCAGAGTTAACTTGCTAAATTCAATGCAAAAAACACAGAAAAATGAACAAATTTACCCAAATCTTTCTAATTTTTTCCCAAACAACAGAATTATTCCTGTCAAAAACTCACAGGAATATTTACTGCTGGTTCGACGCAAATGATTTTTTCACCCAATTTGATAAAAATTATGCTACTGCATGTAATGCGCACCTCCAATACTCACAAAGTCATTTCACTTGGCCTTAATTGCGTGTAAATTAGTTTCCTGACAGGAAACAACATTATCTTCGTTATAATTGTTGAAATCAGCAAAAATATTTATACACAAATCTCTGGGGCACATACTTTAAGAAAACTACAAAACTTATCTGAACAGAAATATCAATAAGTATAATTTCGGCTGCACGAAAATTAAAAGAAAAATTGTACTTCACATGCTGACTATAGTTTATCTCTTCAATCATCAATACGGGTGGGAAGCAACATAACTTTCAAAACCCAAATTACATCTATTAACATTGCGGGCGTGAGATTTTTTCCTATAATTGTCTTGATTACTTTAACGCCATTACGCAGAAACTATCGATCTTTAAAATCTGACGGGGACCAAAAATACCCGCGACGGGTCTCTGCCCAGTATTCCCAACATTCTGCATTCTGCAAAAAGCATAAAACCTTTACTACTTCATATCCAGCTTTCGCCTCTATTAGAAACACGTTTTCCTTTAGTTGTTATTGTATGGGAAACAGTTCTTTCCTTTACAGCTCTCGTAAACCGTAATAAAACCATTCCCGGACATTATGGGGCGGACAAAAGCTCCAAACCTTACTTCTGCGGCAACTCAGCTGCCGTTAATGACCATTCCGTAATGGCAACAACTACAACAGAAAACACGTTGCCAGCTCAACATCCGTGTTTGCCTTCGTTTGCACGAAAGAAGGGGGGAGGAGGACGGATGAAAAGTGCAGGTTGACTCATTAAGGGTTTTAAGGCGGGATGAAATACAAACGGACATCTATAACCCTTTAAAAGCGAAAAGACAGATGGAATAAATATCAGCGAAAAGCGGACGTGTGTCTTCGCCCACATTCCGACCCGAACGAGAGTGAAGCGAGAAAAAAAAACGAGAAGAGAAAAGGAGATCGGAAGAGGGCAGAAGGAAAAAAAAAGGGGACCTAAGGGAAGAAGAATAAAAAAAAAACCGAAGAAGAGACGTTATCCCGAACCCAAGGACGATGATAGCGAACAATGATTAGACAGAACGAAAGCGCGACAGAGAAGCCGCCGACTGTTGTCGGTGGAGAGCCCCAGGCCCATGAAATTGCCGCTTGCTTGCACGTTTATTGGTCATAAAATGCGTGAAATGCGACAACGGTGATATGCGAGACAGGCGGTACAGTTTCCTGCCTGGCTGCCTGCCTGCCTCTGGACGCCCCAGCCCAACGACAAGGCGAAAAGGTAAGAGTTGGTTTGCTGGGCGTGTGAAGAGTCAGGCCATTGCAGCGACAAAGGCACAGCAGGCTAAAGTTGGCCGGTGCACACTGCTATCGGGCATCGAAACTGGACTGTCGATACTCACGTTTCAATGCTTAAAGATAACATTTCAGAAAAAAAAAACCACACAAAGAACTCTGAATGTACTGAAGAACGTTCTGCTCAAAGACCTAAAGATATGCAAAATGTCCAAAAGGACTTCCCAAATGCGTCGCTTTATCGCAGCCAGAAAACTTCAATAAACGGAAACGATGGTACAGAGGAAAAACCTGTGAATGGTAATTCCCTCTTTTTGAGTAATCGCTTACGCCATGTATGAGGCATAGCAGAAAAACTGAAAAGCACTGAGAAGTTGAGTTAATTTTGTATCACGGAAATTCGCTTTGTCCCAAAGTTAATCGAATATAGTGTTAAGCACAGTATTTTCTGGGAATTTAGAGAGCACACGGTTAAATTTTCCCCTATACACTGCAGAAATTCAACGCACAGGGGTGGTGATGTAGTGGTTGCACAGCCACAACATTTACATACAGGTATGTGTGACTTTGGATGAACACTTTGTAGTAGATGGATGGACGGTTGGGCTGCCATATACTATACACATCGTACTCCTTGTTAAAACATATGAATGTTGGAAATAAAATGAACGTCCAAGCTGGAATCAGTTGCCATAGGATTTTATTTACAACTAGCTGTACCCCCGGTGTAACATACGCCGGCTAGCTGGGTCCCGCATACCTGAGCGTAACACTGTAGTGGGTCCCAGTTTCCCCTATTGTGTGGTCTGAATATCCCCATCTCTGCTCCCTCTTTGAACCCCTGCTGATTTGTGTTATGGAAGTAAATGTTTATTTTCAATGGAGGACGTTTCTCTGTTCTGATACCAAACCCAACAACGGTTGTGCATGCAGTGATTGTTACTCAATCAACTTTGAAACTCTTCCAAGTCGGCTCCTATGAGCTAGCTTCATTAATGCAATATGTCGATTGTTATAGGCCACATCTGTTTGTTTGACATTGTCGGTCGCTCGCCATCTTTCATTATACACCCTCTTTCATTGTAGTGCATAATAATGATGAATTTGCTTGCCCAACCTAAGCGTATTTATATATATAGAAGATAGATGGTATGGTAAATGACTGAAGGCTTTTGTCTTGCTACGACTTACAGCATCTTGGTGGTTAACGAACTTTCACCTTAAAATCTAAAGGCTTTCCTTCACCATTGTAGTTGTAATTTAAAAGGCCTGATCAGTGCAAGGCCAGAAGAGCAGACCCTCAGCAGATCCGCGTTGGACGAACAGAAAAAAGACAAGTGAAATTCAAAGGAAAGATTAACACAAGAATTAAGGTTCGCACGTGCGTGGGAAGCCTTTTATGTAATTTTGTATACAATCTTCACATTCGCTCAACTAATTCTAATGGAATGAAAGAGGCCACAATATTCCACCGATAACCCCAGGGGCACAGTGCAGTGGAATGTGCTGGTACTAACCGAATCCGATTGCACAAGGACATCGGGCGCGAGACAGACTTCAGGGGTCAAGTTCGTTAACGTCAGGACGATGGGGATGAAAATGAGAGGGGGTTCCATATGCCAACAAACCATGGCCCATCGTGTAACAGAGCCCGGAAATAAGACTTGCCCTAGGCCACCAGGTAATAGAGCACTGGCAAGTTCCGTTACTCCATACTGCCTTAGTCCACAAGTTGTGCAGCACGGCACGTTCCATTCAATTCCGACGAAAAAATTCTTTAGCCACAGTAACGTACACCGTTTGCTTCCGTTGTAGTGATTTCGTACACCAAGGTTTCAGACCACTTACCAGTAAGTGGAGATATTTAAGCATGAACCCTGAACAATATGACCGCAATGGCCCATAGACGGAACCTTCACAAAATCACTACATTAGCATGGTCACTAAATAGAAGGTGGATTTTAGCTACGCACTTTCAGAAACGATTGAAATATGACACGTTTACAAGACACCGGAAGGCAGTTGGCCAAAAAATGCTCTTCTGCACGGTTATTGTGGGCACTTCGCATCCAGTTTAAAAGGTCGGTAGGCAAACGTAACACGAGTCTTAGTGTTTTGCTAGTTAAGTACTTACTTATTTTTAGAATTAATTGCCTAAAACTCGAGCAGCACCAGGACAAATTGCTCAAGAGCCTGGATTTCCAGTGCGTCCACCATCTTTCCATCTTTCCTTGGCATACCCCAATATCTCGATTAGTTTGCAGGTGTTTACAAGGGTACAAGAATCGTTTCCGTATTCCAAAACAACTAACAAAATCGCTTTCAGTTGGTGGTGCCAGACTGGAGACAGCATGCACGAACCAGGGTTGGAAATAAACATGATTATTTTTAAAATAAGCGAACTAATTAGATTATTTTGATTATAATCGGATTATTTTGATCATAATCAAGATTATTATGATTATAATCAGATTTTAGTAAAAAACATGTAAGATTACAACACTCAGTACGATATAGTTAAAGTTGCGAAAGTTTGCTCTATTTCTTGCTTGCCAAAATGCCATTATTCTATAGATTTCTAAGTATTAAAAGTTTAAAACGTGATTACCATGTGTAAATTTCAATGTTAAAATGCACACCGCAGTAACTATTATTACAGTAATAATACGTAGTAAAGTCGATGTAGGTGTTGTGGCACAATGGCACATCCCTTACACATGAGCTGGTTAAATGAACAGTCACATCAGCTGCAGTTGTAAGTTGCGCCAAGTCCATGAGTTGCAAAGTCCTTTAGTGTTTTTTCCTGGACTTAAGGATTTGGATGTTGCCATTAATTTCCTATTTTGTTTCTTCCTAATCGGTTGCGTATTTTTGGATGGATCAGGCCAAAGAACGTGGAAGACATGTGTTCCTGACTGCGGAAGATTCAACAGCAGAATTTTTATTTTGGGTTGTTTAAGTTCTTTTGTTCTTATATATCAACAGTTTTGTGTCAACCTGGTCCTTGATTATAATCAGGTGAATTTCAATCTTAATCAAGTGTTGTAATCATAACAACCCTGGCACGAACGGGTGTTGACAGGGGCCCGGAAGGGAAACAATGCACATCTCTCTGAAGCACTGTTAAGTGGTCATGGAAACAAAAGGAAGTAAAGAGAAAAGATGCGCCTGAACAGTGCTTATTTACCCCCCACTAAGTAAAAAGACTGAATGAACACCACGTTCAACAGAAGCGAACATTCATTTAAAAAAAATCAAAACGACTTTACGACTAAAAACCAGCTTCATTACAAGAATCAAATTAACAGTTTAAAATTTATCACAGTGTCAAAAAGGTTTAGCAATAAGTCTCTCTAGTACAGGTAAAGGGCAAAATAAAGCATAAAGATGAGGAATAAGACGATGAATCACGAAGACAATGCTGCTAAAAGTGAAACAAATTTGTGCCAGTCTTCACTGGACTATTCTCATAGAAAAGAATAGAGAGATGGTGCAGAACGGAAGAGCTTATGAAGCAGCCTCCACCCACCTCAAAACTTACGGCAGACGCAACAATTAATTTAAGACAGGAAAAGGTCCAGCCGAGGCTTAAAGGCCTGCACAGGCGGAATTAAAGACACCAGAAGCTAGAAGTTTACTTCAAGGTCAAGCCACGTGTTCAGTGAAGAAACTGTGGTGGATATTGCCACGCGAAAAACCAAGAGGGTCGTAGAGTTGATGATCTCTGGTGAGGTTAACTGAACAACAGAAGAGATCAGAATGTAACACCAAATAATCAGAAGGCAAATACCAAATTAAATCCTTACAGTCCACAGTCCGCACTCTCTCCTTGGCCGTCGTCTAGGGTACGATGTTCGGGGTACGTCTATTTGGTCCGGGATAACCTGAGGAATGGGACCAGGGCTTGGTCCGTACTGGGGCTTGAAAGTGGGAGGACGACCTCTCACTTCGAGTGCAGGGTTCAATCTGATTGTTGGCGCGAAACCGACTTCCTTATATATACGCGTGACACACATCCGGGTCGTTGGTGGCTATATTCAGTGGGGCCTACAGTCTCTGGCTCTGTACCACTAGATAACAGCCGAGCACACAGCGGCGCGCCTTGCTACAAATTACGCCAAGGGGCACCTTTACTAAATGTTAACACGTCACAAGAAACTTTGACATCAAGATAGTTGTTAAGAATGTGGCATTTAAATATAGATTCAACAGATGAACAATGGTGGTAAAGTTAGGTTTAGGTAGTACCTGCATGGTAAGAGAGACGCTTTAAGAGAAAACACCCTCTTGTAAGGTGACGATGAGGGCACTTGAGTCGAGAGGCAGTCGTTCTGTAACACTGTAGGACAAATGGTCGAGTACCGGGCGAATGTTAAAGAGGAAAGTTTTATGTTGTAGAGAAACACTTGTAACCCTATCACTCATTTTTTTTTTAGTTTCTTTGGATACCGAAAACTGAGAAAACTTCATTCTTGCATTTACTAAACGTCACAAAAGTGAACACGACAAAATGCACACGTTCAAATTATAAATAAGCCACACAGAAAAGTTGAACCATTGCATGAACCATAACGCATCTCTGTAACTTCTGTAGGCATGCCTCTATGATATCAGTTAATAAGTACAGAACACAAAATTAACCACGATAAAGTACCATTAGTGAACCACCTTTACCCGTCCCGTCTTCGTACCCAGTTCTAAATCTTATTTGTCCCCACGAACCAACCCCCCTCCCCCGGCCCAGGTATTTACCGGGCTCCCCCATACTGTTGTCGTATACATTTCTCCTATTTCCTATTTATCTTGTTTGGGCTTCTTTGGTATAATCCAGTTTGAGGATCCCATCAGTTATTTCAAGCAGTAACGCATGAACGCACAAATACATGTAATTTAATGTGTATGCAATTATAATTAATAATTTACGGATCTTAATAGCAATTAGTGCATGGTTTCGAACGTTCATAATTCCATAACTACATGTATTTAGTATCTTGTTATTAGATTTGTTATCACCTTTAAACATAATTTCACCAGGCTGTCTCCTCTCAAATCCGGACAAGAAGGACATTTTTGTCTTTTTCAGGTCGCCAACGAATTGCTACAGAATTTCGTCATAAAAGCCGTCAGTATGTTCACGTCTGATAAATTTGGACAAAAATATCTTACAAACATCAGACTGAAAAAGTGACAAGCGTTTTATAAATTGCACCGACACAAACATTCATGTCTATCAAACACGACGCAGAAAGAAGATAGAACAAAAACCTGGCAACCAAAGACCAATCTTAAAAATCATACAAAGCGATAGCTATTGACAACTTCGATGGCCTATTATTCAGATACGATACTTAAATTTCAGAACGACAACGCCGCAAAACCTAAAGTATTGCCTCTTCGACATGGAGAGCAACAACGACAAAATCCCCCATTATTTTCGGAGCAAACCGCATTTCAACTTCAGCTTTAAGATATAAATTCCGCAACCACAAACGTTGTTCCAACAAGGCAACGCACAACCGTTCGTTTATTGACAGCGACAAACGCCCGATGGAAAACGAAAAGCTTCTACTTCAAACGTCATTGGTTCCAATTTATCAGTTCGACCGAATCGAGCCGAGCTTGTCGGTAGTGTACGGGAAATGACGTCCATACCGTGACAAATTAGGGATTTCATTGGTTGAAGGCTGTGCCCCATTCGTCAGTCAGTCAGCTGAGCTATAGCAAAATGGTGGGGGGGGGAGGTGGTTCTTCAGGGCTACCCATGTATCTGAAAAAAGGAAGGGGGGGGGGGCGCATGAGGGGGACACAAAGGGAGAGCGGGTGCCCGCCGCGACGGGGCCGCGGCGGGCGCGGAGGGGGAGGCGGGGGCGCGGACGCATAATTCATTCATGAGAAATGGAAGCCCCGGGGCCCCGGGAATTGAGGTAGAACGTGAACAGAGAAGAGGAGACGAGCTCGTGAGATACGACTGAAGCTGATCATTACGTCAGATCAACAAAAATTTGTTGACGCTAATAACGGCGACCCGACGCCGGGGCGCTAAGTGCGGTAGGCCATTAATACCGGTCTTGTCAAAAGATGATAATGGGATATCACAATAACGGTATTATTATACGATGGCGAGCATGTGATAACGTTGTCCGAGCCACTTCGACAGAATACACGATTTAGAGCGAACCTACTTCGTCACTTCCGGCTCAATGTTTCCCTTATCATTATGGACTCCCGTTCGTTCGGTTTTTTTTTCTTCCTTTTCTTTTTTCCAACTGAGTGAAACGACTTTTCACAGTTGCAACTGAGTTACGGTAGAAACGTCTTTGAAGAGGCGAAAATAGGCTGCTTAATGGATCTTAAATTACAGATTCAAAGAGTTCTGAGACGGGGTGGGGGGGGGGGGGGGGG
>JAHWFP010139027.1:14094-26711 GCA_023313725.1 Lithobius niger
TTCATTTGGGATGTTACACCAAGCTGCCAGCATCCATTCAGCAACAACAGACAGTGGAGCACGCTTTACGCGACTGCCTTTAGTCAACTGTTTTTTTGCCAGTGTTACCCACTCATTGTACAGTTTGCATAGATTGTCTTTAAATGGTTCATTAATGCAAACATCCAGCAGTTGGAGTTGTGAAGTCATTCCACCTGGTATAATGACAAGGTCACATTTTTCCTGGCTTAGTTTTTCTTTTAAGGAGCCTACAGTATAACCTTTAAATGCATCTAAAACAAGCATACTTCGAGAACGCAGAAGGGCTCCGGGACGAACCAACCAAGCAGTTTTTAGCCAGTCTAACACAAGGGGTTCTGACATCCAACTTTTCTCTTGAGCATAATTCTTTTTTTTTGTTTCGTCTTCCTTTTAAAGACAATGTATGGTAGAAGCTTGTGCCCATCAGCAGTACAATGCAACATGGCAGTCATTCTGGCCTTTTCTTCCCCTGTAGTTAAGATTTTTAATTTCCTTTACTCCTGTTTTATCTATAGTGAAATTAGATGACATGTCAAAAATAGACTGGGGTTTGGTTCTGCATTGCCTATTTGTCCAAGCTGATGATTGTGCTGTTTCATAAGCTTAAACTCATGTCTTTGAAAGTTTTTTTTAAGCTTTTCTTCTTATTCTTTCGGCAATTTCTGGCACACTGAAGTTTTCTGTCGTAATGAAAATCCTTTACGTTTCCTGTCGATGCTGTGAAATTTGTCGTGCTAATTTTTAATTCACACTACAATTCTCTGGCTTTTCATACCAATATTTCTGCAGTGATGAGAAAGCCGAAACTTCGTTTTTCTTTAACAAATTCCGCCAAATGATGGTCAATTTCTGAAAAAACGACCAGTCTTTGGGCCGGAGAAACCCTTACGTGTTTGTGACGTAAGTTTTAATTCTTCTTTTTTGTTTTCGCCATCGACAGACATTATTTTCGGGCACACCGAACTTCGAAAAACAAGCATGGCTTGAGATCTGCTCGGCAAATGAAATTACCTGCAATTTGAATTTTGCGGTGTAAAATTGCCACTTGGTCGACATCGTCATTATTGGTGGACTCCTTCAGGCCTGCTGTAGATCTCTCGCGTGCTGTGATTGGGAGGGTCTGCGATGTCTGACCTTGAAGATGGAACTGCAGCCTAAAATTGATGGATGCATGCCGGTATATTACTTGAAAAAAAAAAAAAATTCTTTTTGGCAAGCGTTTCTGGCCTTGATCTACCACTATTTATTTTCAAAAACAATTTTGGCTGCTAGGTCCAAAAGCACAAAATGTAAGTTAGCATAGTGTATAAAGCTGTTGATGTTTTGAGCTTTTGAACTGAGACAGTAGGTCTAGGAAGAATTATTGCATTTTTGCAAATAGGTCTAAACAACGATAGGCCTACCGCATTGCAAGAAAGGCTTATCAAAAAAAACTATTTTGCCATAAAACTAAAATGTAGCATGAGCACACGTAGGTCCACTTGAGTGTTTGCCCCACCATAAAAAAAAAAGTGCATCATTATGCCTACAAATAATTGATAGAGGACTAAAGCTTGCCTTGGTTGATGCCTGCCAACCAAAAAAAAACTAGCAAAAAATAAGGATTCCCACATTTGTTTGTTTACATTGTATAGGCCTAATGCATCATTTTTTTTTTTTGGTTCTCGAAACAAACTACACACGAGCCAACATTGAATGTGTTGCAGAAGTATGTAGACTTTTTGCGTTTTTTTACAGCCAATTTGGAGCACACAACACAGTTCATTTCTTTTTGTCTTGTTTCAACTTTGGGTAGCTTCTCCAATTTGCATTCACCAACTACCCTTTCTTGATAAGCCACCTGACAATCGGTGCGTTCACCAATCAAGGCAGCAGTATAATACTCTTCATGTATTGTTTCCTAGATAGAGGTTTGTATTCGTTCTCGTTACAGCCAGGATCGTTCTTGTTCATTTCTTTTCGTTGTGCAAGTGTGTGGCAATAGGCCTACACAATACAAGAATTTGAAAGCAAACGAGACAAAATATTGAAGAACGACTTCCTGTACCACTTGTACGAGCGCCATTCACCTTCATAAGTGTATATCTTTTGATCTGCCAAATCAATGCCGCCCATGTTTTGGTTGTAAGTGTTGATGGTTTCTGGAACAATAATACTTTTTCCCCACCGAGCGACTTCTACACCAGTTGCAATATTGATGGTAGACAGCAGCAAAACAGTTTTTTTTTCTGGGATTTTTTTTCATGAAAGGCTCAGCATAGTAGTTTGCCAGAGTGCTGGTGTAAAAAAGTCTTCGGGGCAAGTTTAGCAGCTAGAATGTCAACAGGAATATTTTTTTTCTGTTTCTTCTTAGTGTGCCGATTTAAGCGAGTGGATTTCGTGAACAAATCCTTTGCCAGTTGAATAGATACGTAAAAGTTATCCACAACAAGAACCATATCCCTTGTGTAGATAACTTTGCATCAGGTTAAGCAATACATCATAACTTTGTCGTGCACTTGTTGCAATATCACTACTTTTGCCAGCATAAATTCATAACTGGTAAATATAACCTGAAGCAGATTCACATAAAACCCACAATTTTTTGCCCCACCTGTAGTGTTTTTTGTTTTTTTGAATAATTCTGGTCTTATTTATTTAGGTCTACAAGGCTCTCATCAATGCTCAAAAACGGCCGGGTGTAAAATATATACTTGAAACTATATTTGTTGAGAATAGGTCTGATTTTGTAAAGCCTGTCAAACATGCGATCGCCATGTTGGGGAGCTAAAGAATTGTCTGTAAAATGCAAACAATGAAATAAAAAAATATTATCTCTCGGTATGACGTCTGAATATCCAGGTGTTCTTTGGAAAGCATCTTTTTGGTTCTAGTAATCTGACATACGTGGTTTCCAAACTAAACACATGTTGAGCGGAAGGCCTAAAAGAGTTCGTAATCTATTCACTGTCATTTTTCCAGTCGAACAAAACCACGAATGCAAACGTTCAAATGTTTTTTAACGTTTACTGGGGTCAGTCGTCGTAATATTTTCGTAAACTGTGCGCAGCTGATCACAATGTCTGTTGGATTCAATTCATATCGTGTGCATTAGATCGACAGTAAAAAACAACAAAAAGAATTCCAGAGGATTTATGCAACGTCTTGGTACATTTTCAGGCTCAAGAGCTGCCGAAAATCGATGCTTTGGCTTTTTGGTTTCGTTTTCTTCCGTCACAATTTCCCATACATCGTCATTTTGATGATCATCGGAGTCACTTTCACTCCCAGATTCACTCGATTCCATGCGACTAAAATCATCATCCGACAGTAAAACTAGATCATTAATAATAATTCTATGTACATTGCCTGATTTATCGCTGTTGAAGTCTTCACAATCACTTGAATCATTATTCGAATTTCCAAACAAATCCGTAAAATCAGTAAGAAAAGGTTGAGCCGAACTAGTGCTAGGAATTGCATCCACCATTTTGAAAAATGTGAGCAAGCGAATGCAAGCGCTGCTGTGAATGGCTAGCAAAAATCACGTGACGGCCTGACGACCAATCAAGTTACGTGAATGGAAAAAAAAACACTCCAAGCTTCGAAACAAGCTTTTACACGATTGGCTAGCTGCAATAGCTTTTTTTTTAGACACGTTTAAAGTTCAGCGCCAATGTGTTAGCTCTTTGTGCTGTGGGAATGCGATCACCAGAGCCAAGTAATCGGCCCGTAGTGCTCCAAAAGGTTAAATAACGCCAAACCAAAAGTCAAAAGGTTTTCACCTCAAAACCTGCTAATTTTCAACAACTCTTACTGGTTGTTTTCTTCAGGCCGTTAGGACCTACATTCGCATTTTTCCCAAATGAGTGAGTGAGTGTGTGTGAGTGCGGCTTTAGGAAGAATGTAAGTGTGGGTGCTAGTGGTTTAACTGCCTGAAGAAGACAACTAGTAAGGGTTGTTGAAAATTTGCAGGTTTTGAGGTGAAAACCTTTGACTTTTGGTTCAGGGTTATTTAACAGTGAGTAGTGGTATTATGTACCACTAACTAAGTTCGGACACAGGCAGGGTTAAATAAAAGCTAAAATATCCAGCAAATAATGCTATAACGCATTTAATTTTAGGCGATGTTAAAAAGGAAGCCTTTTTCTTAGTGGTTGGCACTTAAACGTCGAATTGCAGAAAACATCGGCCTAATGCCTCAACAACACGAAATAAAAATTTGTAAACAGCAAGTTTTCAAAGACAAAAAGTGTACATGTAAATAAATTCAGGCATAGCAGTTGTATCACCTGTTTGACCCCTAAGCACACTAAACTGGACGGTTTTGTGACCAGAAAGATTAAAAACGAAATATTTGCATTATTTATAAATGGATGACTGGTCAATCGGAAGTTTGTTGCGTGTGTGGGGGTTTTCAGCACACACATTTTCGATTTTAGAAATGTATGGAAAGCAGATAAATGAGTTCTGTTCCCGCAGGGTGGAATAAACGTATAGGCTTGGATTTGCTGAAGACTGTGGTCGAATTGTTCCAGTGGTTGTTGAGGAGTGGAGAAAACAGCGACCGGTTTTAGGCAGAATAAGCCTATGTCGGCATTGCGTTGTAGAAAAAAAAAAGTTGAGACCCCGAGTTTTTGATGCCGGGTTTCCTAACTAATCGTGGTTTTGGCGAGGTGCCTTTACATCCCCCCACGAGGGAGAATTAGTTCCTCTTTAAGTTACCGCTATTTTCATCAGCTACAAAATAAAGTTTATAAATTTTATCTGAAGTTTTCTTAGTGAATTATAAATGACATGTTACTCAACTTACAGAACTGGACCTTTCGTTTTGTCCTTCTTAATGAGAGGCACTCTCCCTGGTAACTTCCACTAGTATTTCAGTTGGCATTTACGAAAGTAGTGACCCCAGCTCTGATCTTTTTAGTCCTCTTTACTGGCGTGGCACAGCTTTTCTTTTTTTTCCTGTCCCTTGGATTTGGGTCATCAATGAACTTAACCTTCTCTGGCATGTCTAGTTTGGGATCATATTCAACTAAAAATAGGAATCATGTAAACCACGTTTAAACCTTTTTAAAAGGCTACCATCAGACCTTTTTTTATGTACTTACAAATAGAAGGCAGATGGCTTCCAGCATTAATTTGAACTTCAGTCTGTTTTGTGGTCACAACATTGGCGAATTCAAGCTTAAATCTGTTTTCTTTTTCTGCAGGATCCTTCCGTTTCTGAGTATTGCTTCAAGTTCTGTATGTTGACTTTTTGTAGATCATCAGTATCTTTTTTTGTAGTGGTATTCCTTTCTGCCTGTTTTTTTCCTCGAAGGTTGTGTCTTGTTTTTGGTTTTTCCGAGTCACTACTGTGATCTTTTCGTTCAAATTTATCTAGAGTCTTTTGAACTGCTTTTTGCTTTTCACCTTTTTTGGTTGTAAATTCCACAGAATTTCCTTTACTGTCTTTAGTCGAAACTTCCACAATCCAGGAGGTTTTTCTTGCTCATCTACAGTAAACGGCTAAATTTCACGTTATTTTAGTAGATTCCCCTTACATCATTAGGTCTAGAACTCCAAACAAAATGTCTAGATCAATTGGTTTAATAGACGTCCTGGTCACATATTCAGGCTAAACACACTATATGTCCAATAAAAGTTAAGAATAGAGAAAAAAAGAGCTAGAGAGAAAAAAAAAAGACAAACTATAAATCAGAAAAAATGTGAGAAAGAGGTCCAAAAAAGAAAGGGAGATGGAGGCATGGGGCCCTAAGGAACCAACATTTCACACTACCTAATTACTGGGTGTTCACAGATCTGAATCACATTTACAGGGGCTCTCCTCTGGCCTTGTTCCGCGAAATATCCCAAAATTTGGGAGCCATAAACTCAGTATGCCAAGTCCTGTCCAAGGCGCACTGAGAAAAAAATGGAAACCGTAGAAAACACGGGCCGAAGTACTACCACTGTGTCAGTATGGCTTAGCGGTAGGATTTCGGCCTTTGCTTTCAAATGTCTGGGTTCAATTCCCTTCTCGGGCAGTCTAATATTTAAGTCCCAAAAGTCAATGCATCGGTATTTATTTAATTAGCAATTTTGCTGTTTTGTTTTGTTGCCGTCAATTTGGGCAACGACCTTTCAAAGCAACAGTGCCCAGCATATCTACTTTCTTGATGCATTCGGTGTAATATAATATACCCACTCCGATTTTCAACGACTGCAATAAATACAACAGATTTTATTTACATTATACAAATTTAATATTTTACAAAGTTTATCCAAACGGTACCACCAAATTTGCTTACAGGTCCTGTCGGGTACTTCATGGGGTGCCGATCGCACTGCCATGTTGCACCCCTACTGGGCCCTTATCCGCAGCACGCTTTATTATACAGGGTGAGGCAACTGAAGTGTCCGGCAACAATGTCTCATAATGACGTGTAATTAGCTCAAATCGAAATACCTACCAACACTAAGCAAACCCGGGCAGATGTAATGTCTGCTGTAAATATAACCTTGAAAGATGCTTTCAAGGTCATCCAAAAGTTAACTCCGAAACTATCCACGATAACGGCATGAAGTAAATTAGAAAGTTGTTTAGGATCATGAACCCAGGCCAACACAGAAAACGTAACAGAAATCGTGTCATACATAAGGGAGATATGGGCAAAACAATGTGTGTAGTGCAGGAAAGCCAGTCAAAGGCAAGCAATACCTTATTAGTAATTGTACAGCTGCCTCCAGGCTGGTTTCCCTGTAACTGCTAATTGTTTCGCGTACGATCTAGGGAAACTCTGGTATCAATGGTTAAAATGATCATGGGGAATGCGTTCAAGGTCGTCCAAAACGCATCTCGTATACGAAGCAAGATAGGAAATAACTTCCAAATAAGAAAGTGCTGACCACCATGCAGTTAGTATTATTGCCAAGCAAGATTTTATTGCCTGATAAGGAAAATAAAAGGCACATCTCTCTCATTTGAGGATGTGACGAATGAAGCCCCAACTGCTAGAACAACCTTTATGCTAATTAGAAATTAGAATGTATTTACAGAGCCATGATTATTATGTTGACATGATAATAATGTATGGTGAATGCAACAGAAATGCAGCACGAGGCGCCCAAAAGTTTGGACAAAGATTTCCTGGTGTGCAGCAACCTTCGAGGAACACTATTGTACGACTGCTTGCGCGAGCAAACGGTTCTGTATCACTTAAAAAACGACCACCACGTGAACGGCCACGAGTTACCACAAATGATGCTAATGCAGCTGCCGTAATAGCGTATTGCCAATTAAATCCACATACGAGTTCAAGGGCGATTTCGCATGAAAGTGGAATAAGTCAGTGACCAGTGCTAAAAATCCTACGGAATCACCATTTTCATTCACCCTTACCACGTGCACTGTCATCAAGGACTTGAAACAGCGATCAGTGCTAAAAATCCTACGGAATCACCATTTTCATTCACCCTTACCACGTGCACTGTCATCAAGGACTTCAACGTGACTATACAGAACGTGTTTACCTCTCCAACTGGTTGCTGAACAAAGTACAGGAAAGTTAGAACTTTGTTGGCAACATCCGAATCTCGGACGAATCTCAATTTACTCGCGAGGGGTCGTCAATACGCATAATTGCCACTATTGGAGTGTGGATCATCCGCACTGGCTCCGGGTAACACGACACCAGGTTAATTGGAGCGTCAACGTGTGGTGTGGTAAAATGAGAGACCGGCTGGTGGGCCCCGTTTTCTACCAAGGCACGTTAACTGGGGCTCGGTATTTGCAAATGATCTTGCGAGAAGTGGTTGAACCCTTTGTGGACATTTTACTTACCACTTGCTAGACGATGTGACATGATGTTCCAACATGATGGTGCTCCACCTCACTTTCACGGTAGCGTCAAAATCTTATCAACCCACATTTCTGGTGGTAGCCTACCAGTTCTCTGGCAGTAAAATGGTTAGTTCCATCGGCCCACAGACCCAGCTCAACCTGGAAATAAATTTCTAGTTTCTCAACCACTGAGGTCCGCGACTTACTTAATACGTGTTCCCAGTTGCATGGATCGAACGGGGAGAACTTGTTAGCTGGCCAGCAAGGTCTCCCGATCTGTCGCCACTTGACTTTTTTCTTTGGGGGCACGTTAAGGAACAGGTTTATCAAACATTGCCTGCCAGTATTAATGACCTGGAGAATAGGATCCGTGAGTGTTGTGCCTCAATTACTCCTGCGCAACTTCGTGATGCTCGTGACAGTAGTGCACAGCGAGCGCAACACTGCATAACTGCTGCGGGTGGGCACTTCGAACACATCCTACATTGATTAGTTTCCCACATCCTCAAATGAGAGAGATGTTCCTTTTATTTTCCTTATCAGGCAATAAAATCTTGCTTGGCAATAATACTAACTGCATGGTGGTCAACACTTTCGTATTTGGAAGTTATTTCCTATCTTGCTTCGTATACGAGATGCGTTTTGAATGACCTTGAACGCATTTCCCAAGGTCATTTTAACCGTTGTTACCAGAGTTTCCCTAGATTGTTTGTCGATGACTTCGGCCTGCGCTTTCGGGCAGCTCGCATGCAGACCTGCGAGCGGCAGCTACAGCTGGCGATTAACAAAGTCCAGACCTGGGTGGTCAGTAATGGTTTCCGGTTTTCTCCGGACAAGACTGTATGCATTCACTTTTGCCGCCAACGAACGCTGCACCCAGATCCTTGCCTGTACTTGGGCCAGGCGCAGATTCCTGTTGTCCCACAGGCACGTTTCCTGGGTCTGGTGTTCGATTCCAGGTTATCTTGGCTTCCACACTTGCGCCAACTTAAAGACAAGTCTTTGCGGGCACTTAACATCTTACGGGTTCTGTCGGGCACTTCATGGGGTGCCGATCGCACTGCCATGTTGCGCCTCTACAGAGCCCTTGTCCACAGCAAACTTGATTATGCGTGCATGGTGTATGGTTCGGCTAGTGACTCGACTCTCCAGATGTTGGACACTGTGCATCACAGTGGCCTGCGTGTGGCGACTGGGGCATTTCGAACTTCTCCAGTGGTCAGCCTCTATGCTGAGGCCTCGGAGCCACCTTTGGCCATTCGTCGGCGAAAGCTGGCCATTCAGTATGCTGTGCGTTTACGTGCTGTGGAATCCAGTCCTGCTTGGTCCATGGTGTTTGGGCCAGACTTGCGAGTCGGTAGACGCAGGGTGGGTAAGGGTGATTTCCGCGATAGGCTCCAGCAGTCCTGTCAGGAGATAGCCTTTGAAATGCCCAGCGTCTTGAGGCTTGGGGGGATGCCAGTAGCCCCTTGGCTTGTCCCAAGTGGCATTTTCATTTTCGCTCTGGCGTCCCTCCCGAAGGGTCTCACTCTACCTGCAAGGTACTTACAGGAGTTCCGGCGGCTGTGTTCTCAGTATGCCGGTTATCAGCGGCTGTTTACTGATGGGTCGAAGTCAGACGCTGGCGTGGCTTGTGCTTATGTTTGTAAGGGAGTGACGGTTGCCCATCGCCTTCCATCAGGCTATTCTGTGTTTTCTGCAGAGCTTTTGGCTCTCGGTTTGGCGGTGGAATGGATCCTTGGCCTTCAGGGCACGCATTTCATTATCTTTAACGATTCCATGAGCGCCCTGGAGTCCTTGGCGACTTACAATCCTCGGAACCCCTTGACACAACGTGTCCAAGCTTTGCTTTCCCGCTTGCCTGGCCAGTGGAAAACCGTGCTTTTCTGCTGGATCCCGGGCCATGTTGGGATAGGTGGAAATGAGCAAGCGGATTCTGCAGCAAAAGGGGCCCTTTCTGGCCCTCTCGGTAGGGATCTCAGCCTTGTTCCCTCGGACGCTTTTCCAACTCTGCGTCTGAGGTTACACGCTTTTTGGCAAGCCTCGTGGGATGGACAGGACGGCAATAAATTACGAGCTATTAAAGGCACTGTCGAGGAGTGGCACTCGGCGTGTCGCCGCAGTCGCCGTGAGGAGGTGGTGTTGGCCCGTTTGCGAGTTGGTCACACCCGACTTACTCACTGTTTCCTTTTGCGGGGGGTTGACCCTCCTGAATGTTCTTGGTGTCGACGGCCACTTACGGTCCGGCACTTACTTGTTGATTGTCGCCATCTTGATGGTGTTCGTCGTCGTTTCCATCTTCCGCATGACATTGCGCGTCAGTTGGGCGATAAGTCTGTCCTCCTGTCCGGTGTTTTTCAATTTTTGCAGGAGGTGCAGATGTATGACAAGATTTAGGTTAGGGGTTTGAATAATATCTCTGTAATGTGTGGTGCAGTGGCAACCCGGACCACTGCACTGTGACTGAGGTTGGCGCTAATGACCAAGTTGTCGACGCGCCATTAAGCCTCAATCCCCCCCCCCCCTAGATCGTACGCGGAACAATTAGCAGTTACAGGGAAACCAGCCAGGAGGCAGCTGTACAATTACTAATAAGGTATTGCTTGCCTTTGACCGGCTTTCCTGCACTACACACATTGTTTTGCCCTTATCTCCCTTGTTTAAGCATCTTTCCAGGTCATATTTACAGCAGACATTACATCCGCCCGGGTTTGCTTAGTATTGGTAGGTATTTCGATTTGAACTAATTACACGTCTTTAGAAGACATTGTTGCCGGACACTTCAGTTGCCTCACCCTGTATATGCATGGGCTATGGTTCGGCTAGTGACTCGACTCGCCAGATGTTGGACACTGTGCATCACAGTGGTCTGGGGCATTTCGGACGTCTCCAGTGGTCAGCCTCTAGCCTCAGAGCCACTTTTGGCCATTCGTTGGCGACAGCTAGCCATTTTCTATGCTTGGCGTTTACGTGCTGTGCGATCCAGTCCTGCTCGGTCCATGGTTCTTGGACCAGACTTGCGAGTCGGTAGATGCGGGGTGGGTAAGGGTGATTTCCGCGAAAAGCGCCAGCTGTCCTGTCAGGAAATAGCTTTTGAATTGACCTGTGTCTTGAGGCTTGAGGGAGACACTGGCTTGTCCCAAGTGTCATTTTCATCGTCGCTCTGCGTCCCTCCCGAAAGGTTCCGCTCTACCAGCAAGGTGCTTGCAGGAGTTCCGGCAGCTGCTTTGTCAGTACGCCAGATATCAGCAGCTGTTCGCTAATGGTTCGAAGTCAGATGTTATCGTGGTGTCTGTTGCGATGTTAATTGGCGCAGTATGCTCGTGTGTTACTTGATATTTTTTTAAGTTTATTATTTCTCTATTTCGTTCATGCGTTTGCCATGCGTCATGGGGAGATGTTGATAGCTTAAAACTTGAGCTCTCCTATTTCTAATACGCGTGTGCTTGTGTGTGTAAGGGAGTAACTGTTTCCCATTGCCTTCCATCAGGCTATTCTGTGTTTTCTGCAGAGCTTCTAGCTCTCGGTCTGGCGGTGGAATGGATCCTTGACCTTCAGGGCACGCATTTCATCATCTTTAGTGATTCCATGAGTGCCCTGGAGTCCTTGGCGAAATACAATCCTCGGAACTCCTTGGCACAACGTGTTCAACCTCTGCTCTCTCACTTGCCTGGCCAGTAGAAGTCCGTGGTTTTCCGCTGGATCCCGGGTCATGTTGGGATAGCTGGGAATGAGCACGCTGATTCTGCAGCGAAAGGAGCCCTTTCTGGTCCTTTCAGCCTTGTTCCCTCGGACACTTTTCCAGCTCTATGTCTGAGGTTGCTCGCTTTTTGGCAAACCTTATGGGACAGACAGGATGGCAATAAATTGCAGGCTATTAAAGGCGCTGCCGAGAAATGGCACTCGCCGTAGTGAAGAAGTGCTGTTGGCCCGTTTACGCATTGGTTACACCCGACTTACTCACTGTTTCCTTTTGAGGGGGGGTTGACCCTCCTGAATGTCATTGGTGTCGACGGCCACTTACGGTCCGGCACTTCCTTGTTGATTGTCACCATCTTGATGGTATTCGTCGCCGTTTCCATCTTCAGCAGGACGTTGCATGTCAATTGGGCAACAAGTCTGTCCTCCTGTCTGGTGTTTTTCAATTTTTGCAGGAGGTACAGATCTATGATAAGATCTAGGTTAGGGGTTTGATTACTGTCTCTAATGTGTGGTGCAGTGGCAACCTGGACCACAGCACTGTAATTGAGGTTGACGCTAATGACCTAGCTGTCGACGCGCCATTAAGCCTCAATCCCCTCCCCCCCCTTCAGGGCACGCATTTCATATCGTCTTTAGTGATTCCATGAGTGCCTTGGAGTCCTTGGTGAAATACAACCCTCGGAACCCCTTGACACAGCGCGCCCAAGCTCTGCTTTCCCGCCTGCTTGGCCAGCAGAATACTGTCGTTTTCTGCTGGACCCCGGGTCATGTTGGGATAGCAGGGAATGAGCATGCTGCAGCAAAAGGGGCCCTTTCTGGTCCTCTCAAAAGGGATCTCAGCCTTGTTCCCTTAGACGCCTTTCCAACTCTGCGTCGGAGGTTGCACGCCTTTTGGCAAACCTTATGGGACACATAGAACGACAATAAATTGAGGCACTCAGCGTGTGGCCGCAGTCGCCTTGAAGAGGTGGTGTTGGCCCGTTTGCGCATGCATTGACCGCACCCAACTTGCTCACTTTCTTTTTGAGGGGGATTGACCTTCCTGAATGTTATTGGTATCGGCGGCCACTTACGGTCCGGCACTTCTTTA
>JAHWFP010139028.1:9821-30834 GCA_023313725.1 Lithobius niger
TCTTGCTTAATTAAAAATTTAGACATGAAAATATTGTAGTCACGTCCGTGTTTTCAGAACTCTAATTTGGACTTGTAATTTGTTTGGACAGGAATATAAACCATTCACGTCCAGTTTCTTGCTTAATTAAAAATTTAGACATGAAAATATTGTAGTCACGTCCGTGTTTTCAGAACTCTAATTTGGACTTGTAATTTGTTTGGACAGGAATATAAACCATTCACGTACAATTTCTTGCTTAATTTTCTAAGCTGGACGTTCGTTGTTTGGACGGGATAAGTCCATAGTCTGGTTACACGTTAAGCTCCGCCTTAAAGCTCGTGACCAATCAGCCGCGAGCCACGGTGGCGTGGAAGTAGCGGCACTGCCTTTAATTTGTACCGTAAAAAAGAACAAATATTTGGGCCCAATTAAAGTGAAATGTCAAAAATCTGAAAAATGCAGGAATTATTTAACCTGCAGTTAGGTCATCGATTCTTTGCTAACAGCGGCATCTTAGTGACAAGAAATGGTCTTAAAATTTGGTAAATCTCAAAATTTCACTTTTTTTTTGCGTAAAATCCTGTCCGCATCGGATTTTACTGTAGTGTTCTCTTTGTGTTTACGAGCTTGTCATTGTAATAAGCCGGTGAACTCCCATTTCGCCAAACAAAAAAGCAGATTAACAGTTTTGCCCTCAGGGGCCAGTCCCGTTTCGCCAAATCCCGTTTCGCCAAAACGAATTTGATAAAATTTTACGTACACGAAATTTAATACCTTATTTCGGTAATGGTAAAGTTTAGCGACCTACATAGGAAAACTATTATCCTTATTTCTATGTAATGGCGCTTTAAAAGGCAAACATTTAACAGAGACAAGCAGTGGTAGAATAAGCCCTGGTAATTTATTAGCGTTTTGAAAACTGGCAATACAGACGGAAAAACGTCCGCTTTAAATATAATTATTTAGAATGCTTGGGCGTCACTAAGTCAATGCCAAGGTTCTCTTTTAAGAATAGTTAGTTGTACACGTAATGGTTAACCTTTTCCAAACGGGAATTTCCGTTTTGTAGAATACCGTTACTCAAAAATATTCTTCAAAAATTTAACATTGAAGAAGTTAAAGAGGCATGCCTAATGTTAGCAATTTTTGATTAGTTGTGGTTTCTGATGTTATGCGTTTAGCCGCGGCGAGCGCGGTAGCGCGAGCGAGGCACATTATTCGAAACAAATTGTTCTGCAAAATGGGATTCTGCAAAACGGTTGTTTGTCTATAAATGTCTGATCATTATCATGTTATAAATGTTCGTGTTTAAATGTTTTAAATGTTTCGTGTGCCTAAAATTTCGTGAACGATATTTGGCGAAATGGGATTTGGCGAAACGGGACAGGCCCCTGAGGCAAAAGCTGTTAATCTGCTTACTTTTTGGCGAAACGGGATTTGGCGAAACGGGACGTAACCAATAAGCCACCTTATTGTAGTAATAAATCAACTTTTATTCAAGTTGTTTGTCCTTGGAGTGGTTTCTATCTTGCATTATAAACGAACCATTGGTGGGGGCATTGCCCACCCTTTTTCCCCAAGCAGGGCCGCGGCGGTCGCCATTGAACGCAAGGCACACCTTTTGATGTGGATCATGTATGCGTGTTAAACATGAGTTATGGCGGTTTTCCATGACCGATTTCAACCCTTTAACGCACCGATTCGCCCGGTCAGGTGTCACGTGATGGCTTTGACACCCGATTCCACTGGTTAGCCGCATGGTTTTCATTCATTGCCGTGTGGAATGCGTCACTCCAGTGAACCCCCCTACTCCATTGACTGTATGCCCTCCCTCCCTGTCTGGAGAAATGGACGTTTCCGAGGCTACTGCCCCTCATTGGTCCTTACCCCTCCCTCCATCTCCCCAACGGTTAACAGTTCGTCAGCGTCTGCCTACGCGACTTAAAGTCGTTAATTTTTACACTTTTCAGAAGGTAAGTTACCGACTTGTTTTCTTTTTTTTTATTCTTTCTTTTTGTTTTTTTCCTAACCGGTCATCAACGCGCGTTTTATGTCTGCCGCGTCCGAATGCTAGGGTTGGTCCAGCAACAAGAAGACTGCTGGCGTTGCTAAGAAACGAAGGGCGTTGAAAAAGATTCCCGCCCAAATGGGTGCCACGCCTTTTTTTTTTTGGTCTGTGGGCAAAATGTTGTAGAATTTTACGAATTTTTTTTTTAAATTTGAATCCTGAAAGGTTGTGATTGACAGCTAGAAGATCTTGGTCTCGTCATTTAATTGGGTGGGGTTAAAAAGTGTGACCTCCAAATTTTTGATGATCCTCCTCCTAAGACCCTGAAAAAAAAAAACCATCCCCTGCAAAAAAAAACAGGCATGAAAGTCTTCCCTCGTTTCAGCTGATTTTATCGTTTTTTGAGATTTGCAAACCTCCTGAAAATGCGTGATTAAAAGCCCAAAAAAATGTGCATATCAGGCTGATCTCCTTGTTTTTCCTCTTTTTCGACCAAGATTGTCTTTCATCCCTGAAAAAGTTAAGCTTTAGTTATGCCTTTTCAGGTTAAAGTTGGCACTATCACCGATTGAAAAGCGAACGACAATACCATCGCGCCATTTGGCGGCAGTGATATTGTTAACCTGTACGTATAGCTTGCTCCCAGGTGCACGGGGACGAACCAAATTTTCACTCATTAGTTAAGGAGGTTTTGGCTTGATAGTTTCGTAAAAAAGAAATGACATTGTGCATTCCTTCGCTTGATGCAAGCAAGTGCTAGATAGTACTAGATTCTGCCCACTGTCAATCGGCGATAGTGCCACTTTTAAGTGTAGGTGATTTCCTGCGGATAACTTAAAAAATAGCATTTCGCATCGACAGGTTCCCTATTGTGTAGAAAACGAGCCAAAAAGTTTGTTCTTGAAAACATTCAGAGATGTGTTCTTTCAAAGAAGGAACTCTCTACCCGAAACTGTTGCGTTTGTGATACTAAACAATGCGCAATGGCTGTTTGCCGTGACGTCACCATGAGTTAGCCAATGACGAACGAGAACAACGGCTGTTGGCCGTCTGATTGGACTAGCCCAATCACGTGATATGCACGTCACAGCAAATAGCCATGGTGCGTGTTATAGTGTTGAGAAATTGTATGACAGTCATTTTTATTGACTTTATGACGAGTACCCTCTGTTGCATATACTTTTACCCACCGTTTAGCGCCGGTACACACGTGCGTTTTTTGGACGCGTGGCGACGCAGCTAATCGATGCACACGTGCGTTTTATTGACGCGCGTTGACGCTGCGGTGCCGCTTCGGTGACGTATGTACGCGTTCGGTTCCCTAACCTCGTGTACAAAACATTATAGTTTGAAACGAATGAGACGATATTGATTTTTTCGCCTACCTCGTGAACCAAAAATATATTTTAAAACCAATGCGACGTATTTTGGTACATTGATGTACTAATTTAAGACGTACCAGGGAAAAATGTTACTACACATCCTTTGCAGATTAACTGAAAAATTCGGATAAGTTCTTTAATTACTTCCCAATGAGTCTTCAATCATTTCTGCAGCAACATTTCATATTTCAGGATAGTTCTTTACTCCCCCAATAAACAATTCCATGTCTACTTCTTCGAAATTGGACGCCATTTTCGGTAACGCTTTTGCGGTAAACGGCGGAAGTGTGCACCGCTAAAGTCATCGAAGGTACTCAGAGACGCAATAGGGTTTTTTTAACGCTGCGGTACCGCTGCGTTGACCCGGGGGGGGATTTCGGTGCAAAACGACCGCACGAACGGCGGGCGGTAACGCAACGTCGACGCAGGTACGTGTGCAGTACCCAACAGATGGCATGTAAACCAAAGCGCAAATGCGGTACCGCACCGCACGTCTGCACCGGCGCTTACATGTGCTCTTGCTTTGTGCGGCGTTGTTTTTATTTACTTTTTGCGCTGGTGCACACGTGCGTTTTTTGGACATGCGGCGACGCTGCGGTACCGCATTTGCGGTTTGGTTTACGTGACATCTGTTGGTTACTGCACACGTACCTGCGTCGACGTTGCGTTACCGTCCGCCGCTCGTGCGGTCGCACCGCAACCCCCCCTCCCCGTCCCCGTCAACGCAGCGTTAAAAAAATGCAATTGCGTCTCTGAATATATCTTGGGTAACTTGAGCGGTGCACACACCCGTCGTTTACCGCAAAAACGTTACCGAAAATGGCGTCCTATTTCGAAGAAGTAGACGTGGAATTGTTTATTGGGGGCGTGTAAAGAACTATCCTGAAATATGAAATGTTGCTGCAGAAATGATTGAAGACTCGTTGGGAAGTAATTAAAGAACTTATCCAAATTTTTTAGTTAATCTGCAAAGGATGTATAACATATTCCCCTGGTACGTCTTAAATTAATACATGATCAATCGCATTGGTTTGAAAATATATTTTCTTTATTGCCAAAACAACTTAACCTGGTAATTTTAGCATTAAATTCCTCGAATGTGATGTTCCCCTGGAGGTTTCTTCCGGTTTGTAGACGCCTGCTTGCATATCCCACCGGGCATGCGCGGCGCGGTCCTCCCCATAAAAGCGACAGCGTGCGCGCTATCAGCATTCATTTTCCTCCAGAGGTGTCTCCACGCCACCTCGCTCCCTGGTTCCCCGACTGTCGTTTGGAAAATTGGATTCTTCCCGAAGATGGACAACGCTTTGACGGCCCACCCTTCGTCCGCCCTCACGACACCCGCCGATGCCATGCCTGATGTCGCATCGCCTGACTCTCCACTCCTCCCGGGCCAGCGCTCGCAGCTCCTCGCCCCACTGGATCTGTTGTCGCTTCGACAAGACCTTCAAGCCGCCACAGACTCCTACCGGGCCGCCAAGTGTAACCTTCGCCGGGCGACACTCGCCCATTCTCCGGGCCGAAACTCGCCGCTCGACCTGTCGTCCAACTCCTCCCGGATAGGCTTGAGCGTCAGCCGCAGTGTCGTACGGGAAATCGTACACGACACTGTCCGCCGCTTACAAGTCAACCCGATGCCGCCTCCCTTCTGCACATCATCGGTACGAAAGGCCCGCACCCAGGACTGGGTCGTATCCACCTCTAGCAACGAAGGGCACAGGCGTGCCGCTTCCCCCGCCCGCCGGCCTTGGGACCCAAGCGCAAGTCGGACGACACACTGTCGTCGCACCACCTGCTGTCGCCCGCCCCTACTGCCGAGAAACGCATCAGGTTCCCGGACGGCAATTCCTGACGAAGCCACCCTGTCGCTCGCAGCTCTTTTAAAGACTGTCAAGCAGACGGTCCCGAACTGCTTCCCGTCCAAGCCCACTCAGATGCCGGATGCCACTGCCGAACGGCACAACCGACGGCTCGCCTCTGTCGCTCGGAGAACGTGCGGCCTGTCGCCGCCCACCACACGACTCGTCGATGCTATCGACGGGATCAAGACTCAAGACCCTTCTGCTCGTCTCAATCGTGGCTGAAACCCACGTTTTTAGTGAATCAAGATGGAAGCCGTTTACACCATTTGCTGCTTGTCTCGACTGTGGCTACCCCACGTCTCGAGTGAAAATTAAGTCACCTGCCGCTGTCCACTACTGCTCCTCTCAATCGTGGCTAGAACCCACGTTTTGAGGGAATCAAGACGGAAGCCGTTTGCACCTCTTGCTGCTTGTCTCGACCATGGCTAACCCCATGTCTCGAGTGAAAATCAAGTCACCTGTTGCTGTTACTACTGCTCGTCTCACTCGTGGCTAGAACCCACGTTTGAGTGAACCAAGACGTACGCCGTTTACACCGCTTGCTGCTCGTCTCGACCGTGGCTAGCCCCACGTCTCGAGTGAAAATCAAGTCAACTCTTGCTGCCTACTGCTGTTCGTCTCACTCGTGGCTGCCTACTGCTGTTCGTCTCACTCGTGGCTAAATACCACGTTTTGAGTGAAAAACCAAGACGGAAGCCGTCTACACCTCCTGCCGCTTGTCTCGTCCGTAGCTGACCCCTCGTCTCAAGTGAAAGTCAAGTCACCTGTTGCTGTCTACTGCTGCTCGTCTCACTCGTGGTTAGATATTACCCACGTTTTGAGCAAACCAAGACGGAAGCCGTTTGCAGCTTGTCTTGACCGTGGTTGACCCCACGTCTCGAGCGAAAATCAAGACATTAGTTGCTGTCTACTACTACTCGTCTCACTCGTGGCTAATACCCACGTTTTGAGTGAAGAACCAAGAGGGAAGGCATTTCTCCTTTTCCTGCTTGTCTCAAGGGTGGCTACCCCACGTCTCAAGTGAAAATCAATTCGCCTGTTGCTGTCTACTGCTGCTCGTCTCACTCGTGGGTTAGAAATTACCCACGTTTTGAGCGAACCAGGACGGGGAAGCCGTTTGCATCTCTCGCAGCTTGTCTCGACCGTGGTTGGCCCCACGTCTCGAGCGAAAATCAAGACGTCAGTTGCTGTCTACTGCTGCTCGTCTCACTCGTGGCTAAAACCCACGTTTTGAGTGAAGAACCGAGACGGAAGGCGTTTGCCCCCTTTCCTGCTTGTCTCGAGCGTGGCTAACCCCACGTCTCGAGTGAAAATCAAGTCGCCTTTTGCTGTCAACGGCCGCTCGTTTCACTCGTGGTTAGAAATTACCCATGTTTTGAACGAACCAAGACGGAAGCGTTTCCATCTCTTGCTGCTTGTCTCGACCCTACTTGTCTCGTCCATGGCTGATCCCGTATCTGAAGTGAAATTCTAATCACCAGCTGCTGTCCAAACTGCTGTTCGTCTCAGCATGGTATTAAAAAAAAAAAAACCTACGTCCTGAGTGAAAAATTAAGTCATAAGATGTCTCCATCTCTTGCTGCTGCACGCCGCTTACGACCCAGCCCGTACGACACCTACACGATGTCACAGCTGCTTCGACTGACGCATCGCCTGAATCTCCCTTCCTCCCGGGCCAACGCACGCTGCCTCCCGCCCCGCTGGACCTGTCGTCCCTCCAGCACGACCCTCAAGCCGCCAAGGACTCCACCGGACCGCCAAACGGAACATCCGCCATGCGACACTCGCCCACTCTCCGAACCGGAGCTCGCCGCTCGACCTGTCGCCCAATTCCTCCCGGAAAGGCCTCAGCATCAGCTGCAGTGTCGTACGGTGAACCGTACATGACACCGTCCGTTACCCGCTTGTCAATCCGATGCCGCCTCCTTCCTGCACGTCATTGGTACGCAAGGCCTGTACCCAGGACTGGGACACGTCCTCGTCAAGCTACGAAGGGCACAGGCGTGCCGCTCCTTTTCCCCTGGCTTCGGCACCCAAACGCAAGTCGGTTGACACACTGTCGTCGCGTCACCCTCTGTCGCCCGTCCCTGCTGCCGAGAAGCACATCAGGTTCCCTGACGACTCCCCAGATGAATCCACCCTGTCCCTCGCAGCTCTTAAAGACTGTCGAGCAGACTGTCCCAGACTTCAGCCTCAGTGTCGTACGGGATATCGTACATAATACCGCCCGTCACCTGCAAGTCAACCCAATGCATCCTCCTTCCAACACGTCATCGGTACGCAACGCCCGTATCCGGACTGGGTCACGTTCACATCAAGCCACGAAGGGCACTTACGTGCCGCTTCTTCTCCCCCGGCTACGGCAGTGCACCCAAGCGCAAGTCGGACGACACACTGTCGTCCCGACACCCTCTGTCGCCCGCCCCTGCTGCCGAGAACCACATCAGGTCCCCGGACGACACCCCAGATGAATCCGGACTGTCGAACAGACTATCCCAGACTGCTTCCCGTCAAGCCCACTAAGATGCCGGGCGCCCCTGTCATCAACCGTGGCCAAACGACAGTCTTTGGATCTGCCTCACGAGACAGAGATGCTAAGCCCCGCTGCCTCCTGGGTCAATCAACGGCTTGTCTCCTCCGCAACGAAGGCTCCATACTAGGCAAAGGCGATCCCTTTCTTCTCTACAAAGAACCTCCTACGCCGCACCCTGGCCATGAAAACAGCCTCCGGATGAGTTCAAGAACCTGTCGTCCCTGATTTCTCAGCTCTTGAAAAAAAAAAGTTAACTTCTCTTCTTACCACGCAATGAACTGGACAACGAGAGCGCTATTCAACAACACCCTTCTCTTCCGCAACATGGCCCTGTCGTCCGCAAACAACCAAAAAACTGACTCAGATCAAACCGATCCATGAGTCAGGAACACTCTTCCGTGGGTTACACCCGACACTTGCTCCTCACTTGTCGTTTCGAGAAAACCGTAGCCGCAAAGCAAGCCACGTCTTCAATCTGCCCGTTTTCGAAGAATAAACAAGCCCCGTCCCCCGGACGATTTGCACAGGGATGCGGCGTCATCAACCCCCCTGCCGCCCGAACGACACTGCCGCCTATCAGCAGCGAGACCAGCAACCCTTTCGGACCGACACTCCTCGCTCCCGCCCCGGCCAACGCTCTCAACGGAGGCGCGCCGCCACCCCCGAACGAAGGAGCCGAGTTCCGTCTCCCGGGGGCGGAAGCATCTGCCACGGGAGCCAACAATGAAGCCTTGTACCTTACTGGTCTCCCTGTCGGGGCCAGACTACGCCATTATTTCCCAGCCTGGCAAGAATTGACCACCAACCTGGAAATCCTATCGATAATAAAACACGGCTTTCGTCCGACATTCCTACATCAACCGCCGCTGTCGCCATCTCCTCCATGGAATTTCTCGCCCCAACGACAACGTCCCTGTCGTACGAAGTATCGGAAATTACTGGATCAAGAAAACGATCGAAGCACCTTATAACAAACATGAATAGAGCATGAGAGTAACGGCGCATGAAGTGAGAACTATCTCTCCATCTTGGGCCCACCTTACTGCCACCCCAATTGAAGAATTCTGGCAGCAGCTTCTTGGCCCCACTAGTCCACCTTCACACCACACTACCTAAGAGACATGATGAAGGATGAATCCAGACTACATCGGCTGGGACCGATCGTTGCAGCCAGAACCGAGGTCAAGCCCCCTTAAGCACTCAGAACGAAGCAGAAGCAAGATCCATGAGGAAAGCAAGTTCCATCCAGCCAGAAGCAAGACCCTCAACAACGGTCTTATTCAGGGCCACCAATTCCCACGGAAGAGACCAAATTCCTGCCGAGCCCAAATGTTCTGAATAAAGTGCGAATTTTTCTCTTGCAGATAAAGAATTCATGGGGGAAAGCCTGCTTGCATCCCGGAGCGCTCGGTCAGACGGTGCCCGCCACCAACTTTGACGGGGTCAACTGGTAATGCTAAAATTACCATGGTTAAGTTGTTTTGGCAATAAAGAAAGAACATTTTGCCGGCCCCCAGGCTGGCCGGCTAAAAATGGTTTCTTTTTGCCTAAAACATACTCCCTGCCCTGCCCTGCTCTCTCGAGTCACCGCCTAACACATTGAGAGAAAAATTAATGCCGATAGCGTGTGTGATGTCGATTTTATGGGGAGGACCGCGCCGGGCATGCGCGGTGGGATATGCAAGCAGGCGTCTACAAACCGGAAGAAACCTCCAGAGGAACATCACATTCGAGGAATGCAATGCTAAAATTACCAGGTTAAGTATGTTTTAGGCAAAAAGAAACCATTTTTAGCCGGCCAGGCTGGGGGCCGGCAAAATGTTCTTTTTGTTCACGAGGTAGGCGAAAAAAGCAATATCGTCTTATTGGTTTCAAACTATAATTTTTTGTACACGAGGTTAGGGAACCGAACGCGCACATACGTCACCGCAGCGTCAACGCGCGTTAATAAAACGCACGTGTGCATCGATTGGCTACGTCACCGCAGCGGCATCGCAGCGTCGACGCGCGTCCAAAAAACGCACGTGTGCACCGGCGCTTAAACCACCTTTGGACTGAGATTCATGACGGTCCAAAAATGACTTTTTCTTCGAGTTTGGTCAGTGTTTTTTTTTTTTAACCCCCTCCCTTTACAGGAAAATGGGAAATAAGCCAGCAGCGAAAATAACGTAGAACTGGAAATAACGTAATTCAGTAAGCCACCTTTATGCACTTACCTTTCGTCGGAGTGACATGACCCGGATTCGAACCGGCTACCCATTTCGCCCCCAGAACTCTGGAATCCGGGTCATGCCACTCCGACGAAACGTAAGTGCATAAAGGTGGCTTACTGAACTACGTTGTTTCTAGTGTATAATTTTCACTGATGGCTTATGTCCCATTTTCCTTAATATTATTTACAGCGATTTGTGTCTATTTATTTCCGTTTACGGGCCTAAAAAAATATGACTACCCCTCCCCCAGGGGTTCCAAATCACCGCCCCCCCAAAAAAATTATTCCCCCCCCCCCCCCTCCCCGGAGTTAATAAGTTCCTGCTCGTATAGGAGGTTACGACCCCCTCCAAAATAAACACGAAAAAATTGCCGAAATTTCTGAAAACACTCTTCTTAAAATTACGGGGGGAAAATGGACGAAAACTTAGAGAAATGATCCTGCGGCCTTCTATAAGCCTTCGTTCTGGATCCACCCTTGGCCTTCGCTGCTGTTTACGTTGAAACAGCGGCCAGAATTGCTGTTATTTGTAACTTAGCAGTTTTTACGCAGATGGGCTGTAATTAGGACGACGACGTCTGGTTTTGGTAAAAATAAACAGAAAGTGGTTTTTACCCATTTAAATCTAACGTGAGGAGGATGACTACGCCAGACGCATGCACATTCACATGTTATAAACAAGAAACGTGACTCAAATCCACGAGTTTTTAACCTGTTTAAAAATTTCCGTAGTACTTGCGGTTTATATCGGTCGCGTTAGTCTGCTAAATAAGAGCACAGGAAAACAACAGCACATGTGATTTCAGAGACTAAAAATAGGTTTGGGGCTAATTTTAGGGATGCACGCAATATTCAGTTTTCAGCCTGTTCGGCCAAAAATTCAAGTATTTGGTTTTTGGCCGAATATTAATTCTAGCCGAGTAATGATATTCGGTATTCGGCCGAATAGTGTTGACATTTATTGGTATTCGGCCGAATAATTTTTTTGTGTAAATTTATGCAATTATGTTAATGTAAGAACGTTTAGCGAAGCATTTCATTTTTGGTTTATGAGAAATTGTCTTCTAAAATTCCTAAAAGAAGAAAAAATTAAAGGACTAATCAGAAACTGCGTTTTATGAGGGGGCGAAAATGTGCATTGTGTACCTTTACCTCCGTTTCGTCATATTTCATCATCAGGAAACATGGTCAAATAATACGTTTAATTTACGTACTGGTTTTCGGCAGAGCATTTGGTCAAGTATCAGGCTCGGACTGGCCATACTGCCATTATGCCATTAGCACAGGTGCCCTTTAGTTACCACACTTTTGGCGCCCCATGGGCAACCTTCTGTTTTACCCCTTCCCGAAAGAAAAATGAATTCTTTTCCACTGTTAAGCTTCCCTACAGGCAGCCCCTTCTGTTTTTCTCCTTCCCGTCACTTGCATTCTCAACACTTTTGTTAAACCCCTTTCCCCCCCCCCCCCCCAAAAAAAAAAAGACCCATGACGTCCAAGTAAGAAGTTCGAAAAGCAGTCATTTCTTGAAATATACGGTAGCCCAATGCATGTGTTGACGCACTGCAAAGCCAGTAGAATATCAAAATAAGCAAAGGCTCCGGGCTCTTCCCTGAACAATGCGTGAGGAGCTTAGAGCGCTCACCAGACCAGTCAGACTTGAATTCCTGGTAAAATGCGTGGCGTCCCTCCCCCATCATTTCTCTAAATGTCACAGGCGCCCTTTGATACCCAGTCCGACTCTGATTTGGCTGAATAATTCGGTCTATTCGGCAAAGGGTCGAATAATTCGGTGTTGTGGTATTGCGGACTTGAGTCCTCTTCCACACTGGGAAAACAAGCTCGGTCCGGGACGCGACCTTCTAGTAATGACTTGGCCTCGACCCTTTCGCACTGGACCAGGCCTGGGCACCGCGTTTACAAGTCGTGATTGAACTCGGGTCGTGAGATCCTGACCTCTTCTTCTGTGTAGGAGGGCACTGGGGGCCAAGTCCGTGTCTAGGTCCCAGTTTCAACGCTGCGGAAGTTGGGAAAGGAGGAGGACGGGAGGACAGGGCCGCAATTACATTATTCTGGGGCTCTGGGAAGACAATTTGCGAGGAGTTTTTTTTTTGCAAGGAGTGTTTACCTATCTTTATTTGTACGTTACGTGTTTTTCATGTGCTGATTCGACGGTACGTACGGAGGCCGACGGACTGGGTCCCCTCGGCAGTGTGGGGCCCGGGGCAGTGCACCCTGCCCCTCCAATACAGGCCCTGGAGGAGGGGATGGGAGTGTGTGGCAAAAGAGGAAGGAATAACCAACAAGTCGCGAATGTTGTGATGAGAGATGAAGGAAAACTTAAAACTTCTTAGGAAAAGTATGAAAGTTTTGTTGTGTCTGATAGAAAAAAAAGCTGAAAGGAAATTATAAACAAGGAGAAAAAAAATGCGAAAATAGGAAAAAATGAAGAAAATATAGCAGAAGGAAAAAAAACAGATCTTAGTGGGGGGGAGAAGGTTGGAGGGGAGCGATTCTGCAGTAAATTTGATTTTAACCCATCTTAACTACATACGCCTCTTCACCCCCGGGGGCCCCCCCAACCCAAGTCAAGTCAAAACAGTGCATTACCTGCCTACTCTAGACTCCTCACTGCTCGCTAGTCGTCAGCAATATTGCGGGAAGTCATTAGCAATGACTCTCCCTGCGCGCGTGCATAATAATTATATGAATCATCCCTATTAATATCCACTTTGTGGAAATTCAAATTGGAATTTAAACTTCCTTCGTTGTTTGATTGACGGGAAGAGCCTTACTCAAGGCCGAAAATTGGCGAACGAGAGGCGGGCAAAACACATTTTAAAATCTGGTTTCTCCCTCTCTCTCCCTCCATCACGAAGATCTGTGAATAATTTAATTCTGTCCATCCATCAGCAAAAAAACCCAAACGGAATTCGTTACGGATCGATGTGTGATTGAATAAATAAACACAGCATCTCTGCATATCATATAATGGAGAACCAACTGTCACCCCAAATTACAGAACTTGCATTTGAAATCCGGGCACAAGTTTTCTTTACCGTAAAACCAAATCTAACCTCGACAGGTCCGTCGGGGTTTCAGGTTAGCATGGCTATATAATTGAGGTTCACAACGTAAACAAAATTGATTAATAATAAATGCAGCCGCAGCAAAGCTTTACTAAAATGGGACTATGTGCAGTTTTGCTGTGATAATATGTCGGGGGAGGGCAGTAAAACTTTTGCACCGTTCATCCGGTGTCTTCCAATTTCCACAGAATCCAGAATCCACTGAATCCATCCCAATCAAATAATTTTTTTTTAACTTGGTGCCTATTTGTCCGGGTACCTATTTGTCCAGTGCCTAAATTTGGGGTGCCTAATTGTCCAGTGCCTATGTGTCCGCGTACCAATAAATCCACCATAGTGAAACTGAACTACCTTGTGGGTAACTTTATTCTATCATAGGTTAAAGCTTTGAGCGTTAGGTTTTGGATCGAAATCTCATTCCCATTTTAGGTACAACATTCTAAAACTCCTGTCCCGTTAGTCATGTTGTGAACAGCTTAGGGTAAACCTGAAGCCAAGTTCCCAATACCACTCCCCAGCTATAACGGCCCGTTTTCCGAACACTGGATCGGTACTTGACATGAACTCGAGACCGAACTTGAGCAAGCGGTAGTATTGTGTAAGTTTGCTGAACTCAATATTCTAGACTATATATTATCACAACATACTCAATATAGGGCAGTGACACGACGTAGTATTATTGTGTACAACTCTATGGTGGAACCAGTTACTGGGTTAGCTGCAAGGTGCACTGGTGGGGGAAAAGAAGAGCGTCTTACTGAAGCCAGTGCTATTAACACTGGATTTCTTAGGCCTAAATCGCGCGATTTTTGTCGATTTGTTGGCAGTTGCTGACATTTTTAAGCAAGTGGAATCTTTATTTTCCAATTACGACCATAAGCAGCATAAGGGATTGGAGAAAACAACGGTTTTTTAAGCCTACGAAATCCACTCTCAAAGCACTGACTTGACTAGAAGTGCCGTTATTTAACCCACCATTTCAATCTAGTGCCCCTTGCAGGTATCTCTCTTGTAGCAATGTGACGTCACTTGACGCTGCTCTATACTCAAACCCGTACTCTATACTTTGTTCCACATTATGTTTTCAGAAAACTGACTGTATGAGTTTTCTTCCTCTACGAGGGCAAAAAATCCGTAAACATCCCATTCGTGAACTCTAACAGTAATTTTGTTGATCTACAAGTTTGATATCCACATATTTTTGCACTCTTAGTGCAAGGAAACGAGTCGTCATCAAGTCAGTTTTCTGAAAACATAATGTGAAACAAACTATAGAATGGTTGCAGAACGAAAACTCGGACTGCAACCGGTTCTGAAAGGGAAGGTTCAAGCACAAAATCTCGAGAAAGGTACGAACCTTAGGCTTATGACCTCTCCAGACAGAAGAAAATTTCGTGCGAAGCTATGCGTAACTACATGCCTACAAGGTCAATATTGCAGTAATCGTGTGGTTGGTGTTGCGTTAAGGATTTTAGCAGCCCTCAACATGGCGGGGCAAATGCGGTGATCATTGCGTCGAGGCTTTTCCGTGTAGTGGGCATTTCGTTACGCAGTGCAAACCAACAGCTGCATCTTCTTTGGTTGGAGAGTATGCTGAAAGCTAACTTGAGGAGGAATTGTTCTCGCCGATACGTCGCGGATAGTTGACGGCCGCCGTGAACCAATTTTGGCAAATTCGTGATATCAAACGCCAAGCTCTTTCGCCAAGCTAATCCCACCGACTAATACTTCAAACGTTAAATGAAATAATTGAAAATTGCGCTGTAAGCAATTTTCATACATTTCATTTAACCTTCGAACTATTACTCGGTGGGATTAGCTTGGCGAAAGAGCTTGGCGTTTTGATATCACGACTTCACACGGCCGAAAAACTTGGCGGGAATCCTTAACAAGTTTTGTTTTGGGGTAGATTAGTATATTCTGGCAGAGTTTCCGTCAGTTCTGGTTGGGGAGGCTTATAGGATATTAATCATTCTCGCCCGGCGCCCAACAGTTCTGATTGCGTACTGACCACTGCCGGATGTGCACTCACGGAGTACGGTTCATTCCGGTGGCGTCGAGGCTTGAGGGTGGCTTTCATTTTGGGGGACGGAAGTTCTGGGGATTGTTCGGGGATGAAAACAATACTCTGGTCGTTCTGTCGTTGCCTTAGAAGTAGTGTGAGCTTGTAGTACGGTATTTATTTCATTTTGATCTTTTAATAACAAGAGTTGGGAAAGTGATCCCATTATTCTATAAAATATAAAATGTACTAAACAATAAAAATAAAGACGGAAAGCTAAAGGCTTAACAAGAGTTAAATAAATAAATACAGATGCAAACCTATTCACGTTGCCTTTTGGATTTAGGGATAGTCCGATATTGGTATTGATATCGGTATAATCTGTATTTATCGGTTTTTTTTTACCATATCGGTATCGGCCCTCTGTAAGGCTACCGATGCAGATATTCGTTACGCCAAGAAACAAAACCGTCTTCCCTGCAGAACTCGACAGCTAGCGCGATAAAAGCAACAACCAAGTGAGAAAGGCAAAGCTATTTGTTAAATTGTAATGAAAATGTACCATTTCATTTCATTTGTTTTGTCACTCTTAAGTTTTACAAAGACGTGCTTAAAATCTGAGAAGATGAATGTACTGAAGCCATAAGTAGGAATAAGAGAAAAAAATACTGTTATTGCTGCACAGAACGTTTTGTATAATCTTAGCAGACTGGAACCCATGCAGAACCAGAAACTGAAGTTGCATTTGTATGGAAATTAAATTTTTAGTGGTGTTTTTTTTTTATATTATCGGTGTCGACATCGGCATCGGTATCGGATAAGAACGGTCGGATCGGTTTACCCTTCATCGGTATCGGATCGTGTCGGTAAAAAGTCATATCGGCCGATCCCTATTGGACTTATATGTCAGACGTCTGCCTGACGGAGAAACCAAACGTCGTGTCCTTTTGGCCGTGTCAGTATGGCTCAGTGGTAGGACCTCGGCCTTTGGTTGCAAAGGTCGTGGGATCGATTCCCCGCTCTGGCAGTCTGACATATAAGTCCAAAATGCAACGTAAATAGATTTGCATCTGAATTTATTCAACAAAAATAAATGTATTATCTTTGCTGCTTTGGTAACTAGTCGTTTGAGGTAGGGCATTGAAGTATACGGTTTCGCATTTTTGACCAAATTGCAATTCGGTCTTAAAGATTTTGTTTAGAACAAACTACTGCACAAACAACCTGCAGAATCAAACTGCTATAAACCAACTGCTGAATTAAAAAAAAAAACCAAACAAATAGCATATAAATTGCGGAACTTTACCGTTTTACTAAAAAATTATTTTAAAAGTGAATTTCAACATAAAGATGTATTTAAAATGAAATTCCTTCGTCACAAGACATTAAGGTACATTATTCCACTTAGCAAAAACAATTATGGAACAAAAAACTTGAGTTTTTACAGTCTATTCATTTTTAATTAAATTCCAACTCATCTGCTAGATATCACAAGCTTTTCTACAGCTAAAACTTTTCACTTTTCACAATGTTTTTATTGTGAAATGCAAGATTTGTTAGGTTTGTGATTTAGAACATATTGCACTACATTCAGGGCCGGATTAAACCTTGTAGAGGCCTGGTGCTTAAGTTTTACTGTGGCCCTATCCCCCCCCCCCCCCGGGGGGAGAAAGGGTTTTTTTTAATAATAATTTTTTTTTTGTAAAAACAGCATAAAGTTGTTTTTTTAATTTGAGGCTGCTAAATATTAATTAAGTGGTTCTCTGGACTGGCTAAAAAAATTAACGGGTGGGTATTTTTTATTTTACTTTTATCCGAGATTTTCAGATGCGTGCATGTTTTTTATTTTATTTATCAAACAAAAAAAAACTTCAGTTACTTATATTTTGTTATGGAATGTAATATAAATGTTTTAATGCCTGGTGCAGCACGGAAATGTTGCACATTGACAAAAGTCTTTCTTTCCATCCAAGTTTTTACTTGTGACAAGCCTCTGTACAGCCCTTAGATTCGTTTCAAGTCGATCATGTGAATGACGCAAAAAGCACATCTGGTCATCGGCTCCAGGAAGAGATTGGTGAAAGAGTTGATTCGTAATTGGAATTTTTTTTTAGACAGTGTCATCTAAAATGTTTCATGCACTAAGAAAAAACGCTCCTGAGAACCACCTAATTAACTTCAAGCAGCCTAAAATAGTACCTGCTTTATTTTCCCGTTACTGTGAGGCCCCCTTGAGGCCTGTGGCCCAGGTGCTTCAGCACCCAAAGCACCCCCCTTAATCCGGCCCTGACTACATTGGGCAGTAACATCTTCAGTTTTCGTTTCATGATGGATGTGGAAGGTGCGGGTTGGAGTGGACATTTTGTGTGTGCTGTAAATGACTCATAGGACAAACACACAAAATCTGAAATATACAACCAAATTAATTCCTTATCTCTCTCAGATACGACCTTGGTCATGACTCATCCGGAATGTTCCTTCCATCTCAAGAGGGAAAAACCAAAAGAAAGCAGAACTGGGAGAGAGGAAGCGCAGATAGGAATTTCCGGTACTAACACCACGAGAGCCTGAATGATCGCTTTTTTTCCCGTCACGAGTTGCAATTGGAACTTAAAAACCACTGAGCGCTTACGTTAAGGATTTGATCAGCTTGGAAATGCAACGAGTGATTGGGAAAAGTTATCTTAACTTGAAATAGACTTAAGGGGAGGTATTTGCAATGGGAAGAAAACGTTGTAATAAAAATAATGTGGAGGTACTACGGAGAAAATGTATCTCACAGTACAGTATTTAGTCAATCAAAGTGGTGATAGTCATCCTAAGAAATTGGAAACAAGGGACAACTCCGCAGCAGTGGCGGATTTACTGCGGGGGGGGGGGGGTCTTAGATGTCTTGTCCAGTAATGCTCTACGGATGGGTTTGGTCTTAACATGCCTCTTAAAGGGATATACCTTCCAGCGCCATTTTTCTCGATCCTCCACATCAAGTACGGCCCCAAAGGTCTATTTACTTACCGTTAGTGTTTCCCTCGCTAAAAAACCGTTTTAAAATGTGGCGTCTAGGAGATGTTCTGCTGAATATTGTTAACTATATTTAAGAACGACCCGTCACTAAATGATGCATTGCGCGCGTACAATAATTTTGACGTTTCATCTCTGTGTGTACATCTACTAATTTTCTAATAATTACCATGGGATCAAAAATCTAATAAACTAATACGATAAAAGTTTAAATTAATTATTCCAATAGATCACCGAAGCAAAATTATAAGACACGAGCCTAGAAAATTATAAATTATGATTTTAATATACGAGAATCATTCCAGTTTGTGATGACACAATCGTTGACTTGATTCTGTCTCGTGTACTATTCACAAAGCCAACCGAGACAGCAGCTATGCGAGGAACGCAGCTACCACCCCAGCCGACCTTGGCAGTGTAATTGCTCGGATGACGATCTGCGCGTAGCAGTAATTTGGCAGGTGGAATGTTATAAGGCAGGCCGGGTGTCCCTTTAAACCTTATCACGTATGTAAAAGAGGAAATCCCAAGGTAAGTGTTAAAAAAAAGCAAACAGTACGCATTAAAGATTGCCTTGTGAGGATTAGATACACTAATCCGAGAAAGAAATAAACGGCAACTTTTCCGCCAAGCTCACGTAATTAAATTTTAGACACTAAAGCCTGTATATGAACACAAACATTTACCCCTTACTATCCAAACATCTAAATCTTAACAATAACGCACACAAGCGGTAACCCAAGCCCCCCAAATTGGAGGGGAGGGGGGAGATCTACCCCTTCTCTTCCCCTCCCACCCCCTCAATTAAAAAGTCACTAAAGAAAGGGATCCGAACAGGGGCTGTATACACCCCCCCCCCCCCCAATTAATTCCTAGATCTGCCCCTGCTAGTCCTTCAATAGCCGTTTTATTGTTATTTCTTAATTATGCGGTTGCAATCCGGAAAGGTTTAAACCGTCAACCAAGGTTTAAGGTGCGTGCCGTTACCTCCTTGTTATCCTCTCATTTGTTGATTTAATTGAGCGCATCGTTGTTTCTATTGCTCGACAAGAGGTCAGGGCGTCGTACGCAGCTACAACTGTGCTGTTTTGCCCTGGCTGGTCATGGTATCGAATAATTATGGAACTCAAACAATCTACTGTCCCATACTACACGCAAGTCAATTGTCCATATATATAAAGACGTGCAGTCTGAAATAGCCTACCATCAAGTAAAAAATCTATTCTTAATTATTTCAGAAAAAAACGTTACAAAAGTTTATGTTCGTCCAACGTTGGAGTTTGCAAGTCAGGTCTGGTCGCCTCCTCTTTTAAAGGATGTGGACAAGGTTGAATCAGTACAAAGGTACTTTACAAAGTCATTACCTGGTCTGTATTCTTTGTCAACGTCTTTCTCGGGTCGAGTTGGATTCTCTGGAACCCCGCAGACTAAAGACGTATTTAATCTTAACCTACAAATTCTTGACAATCTTCTAACAGTCGAGCTTCCTCTCTTCGAACTTCAAACTTTTAGTAACCTCAAACATAACCTCACGCTTGTTGTTCAGTGTTGTCGTCTCGATACCAGACAATATTTTTTCTCGTGTCGTGTTAATTTTGTCCCAGTTTGGAATTCCCTTCCCGAGGTAATTGTCTCTGTGACGTCGGTGGAGGAGTTTAAACAGGGGTTGAACAAAGTTAATCTTTTCCAGCATTAAAATTGTTGTGGCCTATGTACTATAACCACTAATGGGTTTGGATTGTACTGCTTGCTTGAGTTTTTTTGAATGAGGCCTATTTACCAGGACTAGACCTGTGTATTTAAAAGCCCAATACTTAAAAGTACTATAACGTTAAAAAATGTACTTTTCTCTCATTTAGTATACACGTTATTTTTATTTGCAAGTGGTTTATCGTGAGCCACTGAGGAAGATTGAACAGCTTCTAAGCTTGGGCGAAGCCGGAAGCGAGTTTTACACTCAGTTATTGCCGTGATAGGATAGTGTGCCTGAATTGTTGGATTCGAGTCACAGTTTGGTGTGTGTGTGTGTGTGGGGGGGGGGGGTGTGATTTGTCTTTATTTGTAAGATTAGTTTGTCATGTTTCCTCGCAAGGCCAGTTTTTAATGCTGTTTGCTTCATGAAGACATTTTTAAACATAATGTTTATGGCATCCGAGGACTGCAGTGAAGTTCCGGATGTTACGATGGGTGTTTGTTTGTACCTTTTCACGGATGCAATGAAAACGAGGGACATTTTCATTCTTTGCATGGTACCAATGAGAAAGGAGAAGCCTGTTCATTCGTTACACGGTAGCAATGAAAAAGGAGGACCACGTTCATTCTTTACACGGTAGCAATGAAAAAGGAGAACCATGTTCATTCTTTACACGGTAGCAATGAAAAAGAAAAAGCATGTTTATTCTCGGTATGGCAGCAACGAAATAGGGCAAGTGGTAGGCAGTGTGAAGGTTAATGTCGATTACGTAACAACAATCAGTAATAAACGAAATATTACGACATGCACTTATGATGGAAAACTATGGACTATCATCGAACTCCGGGCCCCAACACAAACAAAACCAGTACGGCAACAAACGGGGCAGTGTGACGACATGGCCACGCCCGGAAACGTTTTTTATTATTTTCTTTATTTTTTTTGCTTTTAATATGTAATTACCGATTCTGCGCGATGGCTAAGTCATTTGTTACCATGGCAAAGGAGCTGCGGCTTAAATCAATTGTTATTTCACGGTTAGGCCAGTTGATTACATTTTCTAATGTAGATTTCAGCATATGAACGAAAACCCTGACAGTTTACAGTGACATGCGGCAAAATCGGCCATTTTATTTGTCCTAAATTCGCAATATTAAAAGAAACCCAGAAATACACATCAAATAATTACCGAAATGTGATCCCTTCGTCAAATATTTTAACATTTTTAAACA
>JAHWFP010139028.1:42301-52520 GCA_023313725.1 Lithobius niger
TTTTTTTTTACTAATAGCAAAGTTTCACATTTTGTCATACCGGCATCTTCCTGCTAGGGACTTAAACATCCCCCATCTATGACTGGTTAGCTGAATTCACGGACGCCATTTTAAATTCCAATTTTTTCTCCTCCCGCCACCAGCAAAAGAAAAACAATTCCTGGAAACGCCGCTGAACAGGCTGTGGGATCTATTACGCTCTATTCTGGACATCGTTTGCTTTCTGTTATGATCGGAGGTTTCCATTTTCGATTCTTAATCCCAGGTTTGCCCCTCCTTTTTTTCTCTTTCAAAAACGCTCAGTACGGGTCAAAACGCGGCGGTCATTTCGGTCGATCAGTGGTGTTTCCCTACTTGCTTTTCGATTATTGCGCTTGTGGCAGTTTTACTGTTCTATGGTGATGCGATTGTAATTACTCGTTCGGTTAGGTCAATTGCCTTCACCCAAATTTCACCAGGCAGGGAACGAGTCTCTTAGCTAGCTGTCGTGTTGCGACGAAGTTGTGAATCCTGGAATCGTGCTGGCTATATAGTGTGCGCGGCCTATCTTGAGTTCGCCGCAGAACGAGCACAGATAGTCGATTGAACGTTTTTGGCAGCAGAGTGCCTTGTTGATATCCAAGATGGTTACAAAAACAATGGCGGCCGTCGATTAAAGCCGCCCCCTCCAGGAAGACGTAGTCGCTCGTAAAATACTTTCAGGACTCAAGATACGCCGCGCACACAACATTAATGTCCCAACACGCGATTGCTTATACCACCACCACATCAGTCACGGTCAGCAGAAGAAAAAAAATGTCCGTTGCAACGTCATGCGAAACGTTATCGCTCAACTCACTGAAAAAAAAGTACATTCTTTGTTGAAGGTTTTATTGGTAATCGAAATAAATACGGTAAAGAGAATTCATGGCTCTCTCACTTGCTCTTCTTGCCAGCCGCAGCACTACGATTTTACTTACATCCACCATAAAAACATAGCTTGTTTGGCAGTTATATAGATGACTAGCATCGTACCCGGCTTCGCCCGGGGATTTGTTTGACCCGTGGTTGTTTCCCAGTATTTGCTCGGTGCTGCCTGATCGTTTACTGCAACAGTTGATTTTTGTTTGTGTAACACTCCCCCTTTCCGCCGTCCTCTCCCTCTCCCCTTGGTTTCCTTCCCTTTCTCCTCTTTGCTATATGTAGTTGAACACGTACCCGGCTCCCGGCTCAGTTAATGCGTAATCGTATGCTTAATGGTAACAGCTCACTTTGCCTCCCCCCCCCCCAACTTCCAGTCTTTCGCTGTGGCTTAATAATTGTTAGAGCAAATTGTTAGTCGAGGCAACAATGTGCCAATTTCAACTTCTTTTCAGGGCAACAACGTCCCAGTTTCAACTTCATGCCAAAGAATTGACACACTCGCACGTTTTCATTGTTCCCCTTCCGGGGGTCGTTGCGGTTGCTTCATTTCTGCTATGAAAATTTGGTTTATAATGTGAGATGGCATTTTATTTGGGTCGTAAACGGCCATCTTGTTTCTGCAGCCAAGATGGCGCTTATTTTGTTGATGCATGGCTATGTCTGGCAAGCGGTAACTCACATAAATTGCACAAGAAGACAGATTCCGCGTTATTTGCCCATAATGTAAATTTTACGCAGTGGCTCCTTCCACGTCCACCGTGGCTCTCTTTCCTTTCACGTCTCGATGCTGATTGGTCGCGAGTTTTGGAGGCGGAGTTTAACTTGCGACCTAGAACCGCACTTTTCCCGTCCAAGAAACTAACGGTCCAGCTTATAAAATTAAGCAAGAAACTGGACGCTAATGGTGTGTATTCCTGTCGAAACAAATTACTAAAAACACGGACGTGTCTAATATTTTCACGTTTAAATTTAAATTAAGCAAAAAACTGGAGGTGAATGGTCTACATTCCTCTCCAAACAAATTATTAACACTAAAAACAAGGATGTGGTTCTAATATTTTCACGTCTAAATTTTTTAATTGAGTATGAAACTGGAACGTTAATGGCTTAATTTCCTGTCCAAACGAATTAACACTAAAAACACGAACATGACTTTAGTATTTTCACGTCTAAATTTTAAACTGAATTTCAGTGAGCAGATCGATAAAAACCTAAGAATAATTTTTATGGTGGGGAGGGGGGGGGGGGAACTCCTTTGACCAACAAATTTTCGTCGACCCCCCCCCCCCCCCCCCATCCAGACATTTACTGCAGATCCTTGAAAGAAATCTTGGCTCCCCCACCAATTTCCATTTGGGGCCCCCTCCAAATGCGCAGAAAATAATTATTAGTGCTAATAATTCTTTTGTCACTTGTACAGGAATGTTGACCATTCACGTCAAGACTCTTATTAAATTAACAAATGAAAATGCTAGTCATGTCGGTGTTTGTATATTAGACAGGAATAGGCCTATAGACCATTCGCATCCAGTTTCTTGCTCCATTTTATACGCTGGAACGTTCGTTGTTTGGAAAGGGAAAGTTTACAGTCAGGTCGCGCGTTAAAGTAGCACTATCACCGATTGAAAGTAGGCAGAATGTGACAACATCTAGCGTTATCTAGTGCTGTCTAGCAAGCACACCAAGCGAAGGAACGCACAATGGCATTTCTTTAAATGAAACAAACACACCACGACCTCCTTAATTATTACGTGAAAATTTGGTACGTCCTCATGTCATGCACCTCCGTATAAGATATATAGATTAACAATATCAGTACCGCTAGATGGCGCCATGGTATTTTCGTTCGCTTTTCAATCGGTGATAGTGCCACTTTAAGCTCCGCCCACGAAAAGGTCGCGACCAATCAACCGCGAGGAAGAGAGCCACGGTGGACGTGGAAGGAGCCACTTATCATTTCGGCAAGTGGCGCGACCGAGTTAGTTTTCCGAATAGTGAAACTGTGTTGGGGGGGGGGGGGGGGGGGTTTCAACAAGAGGGAAAAATAATTTTAGAGAAATTTACCAGTTCAGAGGGGAAAAAAAGCAAAAGCGGGAAATTTTCTCGTTTCCAAAATCTGTGCCAGATTCACGGGATTCGATTCGTCACGTGCCTTTCGTCGCGTGACATGGAATGACTGTCGTGTCATTCCCATTTCCAGTCGCCGCAGTTTGTAGTATAAATTCAGAAATGAATTGAGTTTTATTTCAATGTAATATATAAAAGTCAGTTATGGAAGTGGCATCCCAGATACCACAAGACCAGATGCGCGTGTGGGGCAGAGGAACACTTAAACGCAAAATAAAATACAGAAAAAAACACCGAAAAAAAATTCCAACATTCAAAAAATAGGATTATTTGTGAGAAATCATTAAAAAAGTGTACATAACTATAAAAAACATTACGTTAAAAGTACAACGATAAGAGGGAATAAAATCATGATTCATCCACAGAAAAGAATAATAAAATCGTACTTCGCCGATAGAAATTGGGAAAGCAACAGTTTTTAGACATGGATTAAAAAAAAAAAAATTAAAAAAAAGTGAACTCACAATGTTGAACATATTTGCTAAGTTAGTTGGGTCTTGATCAAGTAACCACGTAAACAAATGTTTCGTAAACGATCACATCAGATGAGTACGTTTCATATCTGTGGGCAAGGAATTACAAAACTTACTACCCCGATGGTAACTACATTTGTGAAGTTTTTCCGTATCAACTTTAGGTTGTACAATGCATAAACAGGATTCGTTTCTAGTATGGTAATCAGTAACCTGGCACACTTCGAATTTATTCGCTGAATTTATTTCAATTATTTTAATAACTACTAAGTTTTTTAGGCAGACAGGAATTTTTGGGCAAATAGAGGGATATATCAGCCAGTGAAGAGGGAAAAAAATGTGTGCGTCGTGGAATTTTGGTCGCGCGCAGCTCACCCTCCTCCCCCCTCCCTTAAAAATCGTCCCTGATTGTTGCTTGTTCGTCAATATGCCGCCCACTTTCACCCGGTTCCACCCGTTTCTGCTTCGTATTCACTTATGCATGAAGAACAATGCGAGGACGACCAATTGCAAAGAAAGACATGAAAATATAGCGCCTTGAAAATAAGCCAGTTGGCCCTTTGCCCAGAAGCGGTGTGGCCGCCATCTTTGATGACGTAGGCATGTGCCATTGATTGACTCGTGGCGTTGGAACGCTTCCGCTCTCAGTACGCTCCCGTCTCTGACATTGAACAGACACTCCAGCTAGCCTCACTTTTGGATTAACCCTACATACACTACTACCGTTTGGGCGTTTGCTTGTAAACATTGGCTGAACCTGAACTTCTGCGTTGTGTTTTGAATCGATCGTCAAGGACTGGATTCTGAGTTTTTAAAACCGGGAAATCCGATTTGTACGTTTGCCGACCACCGAGGATTCTAGATTGGACGCGGTAAGTTATTGGCGCCCGCAGACGCTTTTATTCTGCCCATTTTATTTCGCCGGGTCTGTCTAGGAGAGCCGGTTATTGCGAGGCAATGTACGATAACGATTATGAATGTGAGGGAGATGATTTGTTGTAAACGTAATATGGGGGCTGAAGTGGGTTGGGGGTTGGGGAGCGAGTTCATGTGCAGACAGACCAAAACAAAAACGGCGTGTGCCTCAGTTTTGATCATTTTTCAAATGTCATTGTTTGGCTTTTGTCGGAAGTAACGTGTGCGTTTGTAACGTCATATCGATTGTTTGTAGTATTTGAGGACATTTTTTTTCGGGGGGGGGGGGTTGTTTGTTTGCCGTGCGGTTCGTGGGGCGGACTGTTTATTAAAATTTTCCTCCGTATGGGGGGGGGGGGGGGAGACGTTGGTGCCGCAGTTCATTCATTAAATTTTACGTACAGTTGTTTTGGGGGGAAAATCGTTCTAATTGTAAGAGCATGGTTACTTAAAAACAGTCATTTTGTGGTTAGTTTAATAAGTAAATTTACGTAGAAATCAAAGAACTGTATCCTTTTGTTTGAAATCTGGAAAGTCGATGAAATCTGGTACGGTATGCCATGTTCCATACGGCATAGCAAATCCAGTACAGTGCATGTTGGCTCCTTATTATCGAGTATGTTAGTCAGAAATTGGTTTTAGTTTTCATTGCTGAAATCCGATATTGATGAATTTTAGGTGTGGTGTACTTTCAAAAAACAAATTGAGCTGCTTAACGATCTGTACATTCGGGTTTGGTTGTCCGGTGTTTTTGATAAAAAATCCGATATGGTACTCGTTGTTTACTAGGAGTAGGGTTGCTTTGTCTTCTTCTTTGTTGATCGGCGTTTTCCTTTGTTGATCATTGGTATTGGCCGAAAGTCGTGAAAGTGAAGGAAAGTCGAATTTTATATTTGGGTTGGGGGGGGGGGGGGGCGTGGAAGGAGGAGGGAGAAGATCAGCATGCGGGTGAGCGAAGTTGTCTATTCACTTGTCAATTTTTTCTTCAGATTTTGAAAATGTCCTTATGGGTAGCGCGGTTCAGATTTTGATTTTGAAAATGTCCTTATGGGTAACGCGGGTCAGATTTTGTAAATGTCCTTATGGGTAACGCGGTTCAGATTTTGATTTTGTAAATGTCCTTATGGGTAACGCGGTTCAGATTTTGATTTTAAAAATGTCCTTATGGGTAACGCGGTTCAGATTTTAATTTTGAAAATGTCCTTATGGGTAACGCGGTTTACTGAGAAAACAGAAAACATTACTGTCAATTGTGGCCATGGGTAGAATAAATCTGAAACAACAGCGAATATCGCTTAACGTTTTTGTTAAGTATTGTGTAACGATATCGCTTTAAAATATCATTTTTTCGCTCGATCGTATTTATTAAATAATTATGGTGAGTATTGGTTCTTTTGAAGAAAACTGAATCTTGAAAAGACTAGCATTTAAAGTTTGAGCCTTGACTTTTTAGTATTAAGGGTTGAGTATAAGGGCAAACAAACCTGGCGGATCGAAACTGGACCATGGTAGGGGTAAAGAAAATGTCCGGTAGCCTAATAAGCCAGAATTAATCCTGTAAATGCTGAAGGATCCTGGTAAGGGTAGCCTTTGAGTTGACCACAGAGTTGGTCCTGCGGCGTTGGACCTCACGATGCGTGGACTATGGAGGTTCACTTTCCACCTACCAATCAGAGAAGCTTCTGTCAGCTAGGCCGGTCTGAGCGCTGCCACCCCTCGGCAACAAAGACCGCTGGTAGCTAAACATTAAAGAGGGAACTAATCTAAGCAAAATAAAAAACAACACAAACGTTATAGGGATATTTAAGAAATTAGTTATTGAAAAACAAAATATACAAAAGTTATACAAAATCGTAGAACATCGCAAAAGGATGTTTTTTGTCATTTAAAAAAATTAATGTCATTGTTAGTCGATCTGGGATCCGGTAATTTACGGTGTTTGCTTCCCGATTGCCTATCCCGTGTGGCTGACTCAATTTTGCAACTTTAGTTTGGACGTATGTAAGTGATGGTAACATTCCCCCCCCCCCCCCCCTCAATTCTCACCACCCCACTCTGTGGGAGATTGAGTTTAGATGTTCACTATGGTTTAGGAAAAAAACTTAAAAACATGCTGCAGTCTATTTGTAAAACCCATGAACTTACTCAGTTATAGGTTTGTTGGTTCAAATTCCTGGATGCATTTGTAGAATCTCTTTCAGTTATGAAAAAAAAAATTAAATAATTAAAAACTTGTACGTTGTTTACAAAACAAACGATTGTCACACGTCTATTCCTTTGGTTGACTAGGATTTCCTTGTGTACACTGTGACCTAATTTATTGAGGTTAAGACAGGCTCAAATCCTATCTCTCCAGCTTTAAGTGGCCTACCTGCGAAAATTGTGAAAATTCCTCAAAGGCTGATGCTCTGAATGTTGATCAGGCACGCATGGCATTTCAATGAATCATTAGTTAAAACGCCCGAGCATTCAAATCACCGAACCGTAGGCGTCGAATTTTTTATTCTTTCCTAGGTAAAATGGCATTTATATAAAATAAAAATACTAGGATCGGCCCCCTACCCGATGTCCCGGCCAAAAAAATCCACATTTTGTTACAAAAAGTAGGCCTCGTTTTGTTATCCGTAAAGAGTTTGTCATTTGTTTACGGAAATTCCCCTGCCCCCATTCCAAATGCGGGTACAACAAAATCCGGTATTGCCCTCAATTCTGACACGTGAATACAAAACAAAATTCAATTCAATTAAAAAAAAAAAAAAAAAACTTCGTGCGTCTGAAACATCCTTGGTCACTTGTCGTACTTGTAATTACACCGGATTTTCTCTTTCGTTTTTGAACTTCTTGTTATTGCTGCTTACTTGTCATCGTTAATATTTCAGAGTTGGGCTGTATTGTTTTAGTTTCGGGAAGCGTACTACCTTCCACACAGGGTTTCTACACTAAGTTGTTTATTTTTTTTTTTTGGCATAATTAAGTCGTCAGCACCTATTTTAGAATGCCAAACCGTGTCGAAATTTATTTTTAAAAAAATCAACATACGGTCTTTCGTTAGTCAGTTACTACACCAATCAATCAAACGGAGCGCTGTTACTTCGCCTGCTAAGTTTCAGTTTCGATTGCTGTACCAAGCGCAGAATACTAAGTCAAATAATGCCCCTTAGGCGCCGCCTGTGGTGTTGTACTAACAACTAATCAGAAGATAAAGCAACAAAAAATTTGTTATCCGTAAAGAGTTTGTCATTTGTTTACGGAAATTCCCCTGCCCCTCAGTTCCTCAGCATACATATGAACTGCGTGATCCATTAAAAAAATTTTGGGGCGGGCCTAAGCTGGAATGTTGTTGTTTGTGTCATTGGCGTACTTGCAGCATTATTACAAAGCATGCAGTAAAAATGGGATATCTTTTACACCATGCTTGGATTAAAAAGCCCAATTTTAACATTGCTAAGATTTTTTGTTATTAATGTAGTGTAGCCATCAGGATTTTTTTTTTTTTAATGTTTTAGCCTTTTAGGTAACTCTCATTCCAGCATGCACTTTGTTCTGTCGAAATTCAACCTCATGTTCGAATCCTAAACCATAGGATTAGACCCTCTAATCCATCTTGGTGTTCGTCCCTGCCTCGTCAAAAACAGAAAACTCGACAACACGGTCGATGATAACTTGTCCTCTATTTCGAGTTAGCCACAGAAATAAATTCTCATAACGTCTCTGCATTTTTATTATTTCACCATGCAAATAAAAATTCGCAGCAGGCAAGGTAATAAACAAGCCGTAAACCCGTTTTTTCCAAGGCGCGTTTGTTTTTCGAGTGGGGTGGCCAGGAAATGACCCACCTTCACTTGAAGCTTTCAATAACAACAAATTCCATGTTAGTAGCCTGTCTTTTGAGTGTTGTGAAACCTCGGGTAAATGTTAATATTAAAGCAACATATTATAAAAAAAAAAAAAAAAAAAGAACCATGGCAACCCGATCCTGGTAATCGTGTTAGCGCATGGAAATGTTTAGTATTTTATACTCTGCATGCTATGCAATATTTCTTGGCCTGTTTGTACATTGCTAAGCCATTGGAAACTATTTGTCGTAGCATTTTAAGTAAGTTCGCATTTTTATATCGGTTCGCTAAATAACTATTATCATAGATTAGAAAATTAACTAGATACAGCATGTTACTTCTTCCAGGCCTACGCGGTGTCCTAGCGTTAACTGCGGTTACTATTACCTCTGCTGATTCTTTGCCTTGGTGCTGGTTTGAAGGAAAAGCATTAGCTGAAGCAGTAGCCTCAACTACCGCCAGGACTCTGCGTAGGCTTCGAAGAGTTAAGTTGTGGTATCTAGTTTAAACTTTCTCTAATCTATGCTATTATTATGGCCTTAAACAAATGACCTTTCCTGTACTGTAGCCTCTTTATCGGTAACAAAAGCTGTTGGAGGGGAGGAGGAGTGACGACATTTACTGTGGCTCGCAAAATGTGCTTGACGTCATTTTCGTACGGCCCCTTAAAAGAGCGGAGCCGCTCGCGAAAAAATTAATTCCCAGCTTTAAAAAATGCTAATGCTACATTACATTTTTATCTTTCCGTTTTTCTATCAGTTCGTCCTGTTGCGCCTTTTCCTTCGCTTTAGTCCTAACTGATACAGAACTAAAACAGGGTTGGCAGGTTTTGGCCACCTAGTGGTTAAAACCGGTTTTTACCGTCCCCGGGGAAAAATTGAATGCCGGGCAAAATCCCCCAGGACAGAATCCCTCCGGACAAAATCCCCCTCCTTTTAAGACATGTTAGGGCAAAAATCCCCCCCCCCCTTCACTAAAATACTTTTTTTCGAAACTGGCAATATAATTTGAAAAGTATTCCAAACAGGCAATATTATTGGAACCACTACCGCAGCGGCTACAAGCTCGTCCACCATCGATCTGTGTATGTGGAAGGTTGTACTATCGCCATTGGTGTAAAAGGTAAATCAAGGTCGCCGTTCACGAAAATGATGTCAGTTTTTTCCCACATTACGAGCCTCGCTCGCTGCGGCTAACTACATAACATCAAAATATGCAACCAAAAACTTAGCCGGAAAACTTCACGCGCCGGAATCTAGATAGGCCGGCCGGCCATCTTGCTTGGAGCTTCTGCGGTAGTGGACCCACCATTTCTTGCAGCCACTCGACGAAATGGCCCACCAATGAAAGTAAGCAAGGAGTTCTTCGAGTGTGTGCCTTAAGGTATTCCATGCCCTCAACTACGTCGTCGATTGGCAAAAATGTGACGCATAGGACCTTTCAATTAAAAAAAGGGGGATTTTGTCCGACGGGTGGGGGGATTTTGTCCGGAGGGATTTCGTCCTGGGGGAATTTGTCCGAATACCGAAAAATTACCTCCGTGGCAAAAAATACGGCAAAAATCTATTGGAAGTGAAATAAAAAAAAAATTAAAGCGTGCCCGACAATAGTAAAATATTGGCAAATTATGAAAACTCCTCTTGTGAAAATGTCGCATCGTTTGTCTTGAAAATTCATATTATTATTTACCTTTCACACGCTTATTTTCGCAGTAAATGATATTCCTCTCACAATATCTGTGCAAATGACTGACGAAAATTTGCATCGATATTCTGTGAAGAATATCTTTTACTGTGAAAATAAGCGCATGACGCAGCTTGCTGGTTTTTGTCAGTTGTAGCCGGTAATAACCGTTTTTTTTGCCACTGTTTCGGACTAAAACCGGCCACTGACTTGACACTGGATTTTATTTTCAGTGCAATACAGACCCCGGATACTACTATAAAGGCACTCTTCCTAATAATT
>JAHWFP010139029.1:0-27775 GCA_023313725.1 Lithobius niger
TGAGTTGCCCGACAGTGATGTTTGCCCGACAGGTGAGTTGCCCGACAATGATGTTTGACCAACAGGCAGGTTACCCGACAGTGATGTTTGCCCGATAGGTAATTTACTAGAAATGTACAAAACTCATTTTTTGTATTTCCAGTAAACCTCTGTTTTACGTTTTTTACCTTGCATCCCCCCCCCCCCATGCCTTCCCTCGTCTTTTCATACCACCTCTCCACTCCATTCCCCAAACCCCGTCTTTTTCTTTTCTACCTGCTCAGTCAGGGTGTATTTATTTTGTTCCAGCTCATTTCACTTGCACCATCGGTTTCTCCTCTCGTCCCTTACATTTTTTAATGTAATTGTTCTTCACCCCGTTTAGCATTCTCATTTAAGAATTTATTCCTTTCTGCAGTTTTACACTGAATTAAAAAATTTTTTAAATATCAGCTTTGTTAACTGCTCAGCTTTATTAACATAAATTTCAGTTTTGTTAACTGTTTGCATTATATGAATGTTGAATTGAGTTTTAAAGATTTTAAAAGTGTTATAGCTTTGTGTACTTGCTTTGTTAGCCATTTAGCTTTCGTAATAGCTTTGTACATCTCTTTTAACAAAAATAGCATCGTTAACTGTTTTCATTATAAAATTTTTCATAAAATTTTACAATTTTTAAAAGTAACAGCTTTGTTTCTGCTTTTTTCAGCTTTGTTCCGCTTTTTTAACAAATACATCAGCTATTGCATTATTACAGTTTTGCATGGAATGTTACAATTTAAAAAAACCTTTTAATGTTTTTGATTTTCGTATCCCCTTCTTCAAAGTTCTATATCTGCTTTGTCAACAGCTTTGTTAAAAAAATATAATCTTTGTTAACTATTTGCGTTATTAAAATTTTTTAGGGTGGTATGTGTTTTGAGTATTTCTAGTAAATTACCTGTTGGGCAACTTACCAGTCGGGCAAATAACACTATCGGGCAACACATCTCTTGGGCAACTTACCTGTCGGGCAACTCACCTGTCAGGCAAACATCACTGTCGGGCAGATTACCTGTCGGGCAAACATCACTGTCGGGCAACTCACCTGTCAGGCAAACATCACTGTCGGGCAACTTACCTGTCGGGCAAACATCACTATCGGGCAACTTACCTGTCGGGCAAACATCACTGTCGGGCAACTCACCTGTCGGGCAAAGATCACTGTCAGGCAACAAACCTGTCGGGCAAACATCACTGTCGGGCAACAGACCTGTCGGGAAACTGAAGTCGGGCAAAAGTACTGTCGGGCAACTGAGTGTCAGGCAACCGTACCAGACCCCCAGAGGTAGCTTACAGTCACTGTAACACCTGTACGGCTGTTAGCCTCGGCTTATTCATGCAATTCATTTAAAGAAAGGGAGCATCATTTGCCTCTCTAAAAAAAGTAGGAAAGTTTCGCTCCTCGCGCTCTCCCTCCACTACACTATTGGCTACCAATTAAAATAGATTTCTAGTTGTCCTTCGAAATACTTGTGTGATTTTGCATTCCTTTCCTGAGGGATGCTTCTCTGGAGGTTAGAAAAGTCGTTGCTAGATGGCCAGCTGTGTAACCCAGTCTGCACATGCGCATGCGCGACCCATCTTATAAAAGCATTCAGGCGAGGCCGGCCTGCTATCTTTTTTCCTCCAGCCGGCCGCGACGGTCGCTTTGCTTCTCTGTCTATAAGCTTCGCCTTTGCTTCTGAAGAGCTTCGCCTTCGCCTACGCCACCTGCCTAGCTTCGCCTTCTCCTCCGTGGCTTCCCACCTTGCCCTCTTCGCCCTCGGCTCTCTCGCCAGTGCTCTCCATGGCAAGATCACGAACTTCAACAAGGCACCCTTCGCCCAAAGCGCCAACGCCTTCGCCTGCGCCTGCGCCTTCGCCAGCAAGCCCGGCACCCCCGGATCCCAACATCCTTGTGGACGCTTCACCTTCGCCTCCGCCTTCTGGCCCACCTTCGCCGGAGTTTCGAACTTCGCCCAAGCTGCTCTCACTACCCGTATCTCCCCTTCTTTGCAGCCAACCTCTACGCTCCCACTCGGAGAAAACTTCGAGCTTCGCCCCTGCATGAACGGGCAGTCACCACTCTTCTCGAAGTTCTCACCATGTGAAGCCACTGTCTTCGAAACAAGTCCACGCTCTCATGGATCGAGCCATCAAAAAATTCAACTACAAAGGCAAATCGATTCCATCTTCTTACGCCTCCAACTCATCCATTTACACCAAGACCTGGATCATTTCTATGAATCCTGCATCAAAACGTTTGCGCGACTCACCAGGTCCTTCTCGCAAACGTTCCCGCACTTCGCCTCTACCCTCCTCGGCTACAACTTCCTCACACCTTTACCTATGGCTACGCCTACACCTTCGCCGACACCTGCACCTTTGCCTACGCCTTCGGCCCAACCATTTCTACAGAGACGATGCTCGAGGCATCCACCCACCCAAATTCCCTGGCGGCAGATGTTAAGTGGAAGAAGTACCACCATTATTACAGTTGTTTTTTGCCGCATGAGGGAGGAAACCGGTGTACCCGGAGGAAACCCTCGTGCAACGGGCGGGAAACAACCGTAGAAAAACCCGTACATATACACTTCCCATCGCCAGGATCGAACCCGGGTCTGTAAGAAGCCAGAGATGTACACTGGGACCAGGACGCCTATCGAATCTGACGCCCCAGTGCTCGCAGCTACCCGTGCACCCACAAACCAGCTCTCCGCGTCTCTCTCCGCATCAGCTCTCCGCATCTCTCTCCGCATCACTCCAGTTCATCCTGTCATGCCCATTTCAGCGACGTCGACTCCGATGACAACAAAGATGAACCCACTTCCATCCCACTTCGCCGGCTGCTTAAAACGGTAGAGAAGACCATCCCTGCCGCCTTCCTCTACAAACCGCCACCCGAATCATCTGCTCCCACAATCAACCGTGGTCTTTCTTGTAACTGGCTTTGGCTTTAGCCAACGGGATCAACCAAGAAAGAAAAGAAGAGAGTGAACGTAAATATGTCGAGACAAGACAAAAGCCGTAACGGTTGTTGTTGAGAAAAGAATAAAAATACTTAATTCTTGTCTTGTCGCAACAGAAACGGTGTATACCCACTTCTCCGAATCCCATTATACCGATTTTTAATCAGTGCCTTAATTTTCGGCGAAAGGTTGTGAAGGTTGTTGTTGAGACAAGAAGAAAAAAAACCACTTAATTCTTGTCTTGTCGTGACAGAAACAGTATATTACCCTTTCGCCGAATCCTGTTTCGCCGAGTCGTTTTTCCCTAATTGCCTGCCCTACTCGCGCTGCCGTGCTCACTGCGGTTAAACAAATTACAAATTCCTATCAAGTAGGAATGCTTCTTTAACTTTTGCGATGTTAAAGTTTTGACGAATATTTTGATTCAGTGAATATTGGGATTCAGCGAAGCTGGACTTTCCCTCAAGCCAAATTTTAAGCAGGGCTTAATTTTCGGCGAAACGGGCTTCGGTAATATCATAGGATTCGGTGAAACGGTTAACCACTACAGAAACACCATCAAAACCGACATGACCATTTTTGACGCAATGTTATTAATATCTCCCCCCCTTTGTATCCCATTCTGGTCTCTTAGATAATTTCCCACTACACAAGGTAGCCCACGCTCCATTAAAAAAAAAATTGTATAAATAATAAAATTGGGCAAGGAACAGGCAATTATTTATCGCTGGGGAAAAAGGCGATTTTTTTTTTATTTAAAAAAATTAATTTCTTTGAGCCTTAAGTCAGCCGAAGCAACTTAATGCTTGAACCAGCTCAATTTTGAACATTACCAGACTTTATAGTGAAGAAGAAATATCTGGTAAAGGGAGGTGCCAACCCGGGGATTCGATCCGGGAAACCAACGATCATCGTAGGGGCCAAAAGAATATACAGAATAGTTCCCATAGCCGCTGAAGGAGCATGGTAGCCTCTCACGCTACCCTGGCCGGCAGTCCTGGCGGGGACTTGCCAAGGTCCCCTTTCCAGGGGTTCGACCACATCCGCAAATCTCCAGCAACCAGGCTGAGCTCTCTGACAATTCAGCCACGATGACGATCTGGGAAGCATTATGGTGCATCACGGCTATTTCGAGTCTTTTTAAGAGGGAAATCATGATATTTTTGGGCAGACAAAAACAAACACTTGATCCAACACTCTCTGTTGATATATGTAGTTTGCTATCCACGATCGTTGGATAAGTGACCTCTTTGTTCACAAGTAACTTATAACAACAAACATTTAAAAGGAACTTACTTCTGGGCCATAAGCTAACTGTGTTAATATGTTCCTTGTAGAATCAACATCGTTCTGTAAAAATACATTATTTGTAAAGCATTATAATTATTTCTAGTCAAGATGGTACGAAACTAACTTCTAAATTTTAAGCATAACTTCAAAGTCGGCTGTATTCACCGATTTACAGGAGTAATGACGTTGTAACTATACACAGATAGTACGATATTAATACTTCTGCTAACTGAATATTAGTACCAAATTTTACTGAAAGATGACATCACCTACAATGATAAAAGGCATCAATTTGACTTCAGTAAAAATTTCAGACAACATTTTTCCACGTGAATGGACCTTTTTTCTTGAATTTCAGAATTTCAGTACAATTTCACCATTATGTTTTAAAGCGTAATACAGGTTTTTGAACTTTGGTTTAATACTTTTGCGTGTAAATTTGACACTTTTGTACAAGGATTTAACACTTTTGTATTTCAATTTTACGTTAGTGGATTTTAAATTAATGCTCCTTGGCGTTAGATTTAACACACTTGCACTTGAATTTAATACTTACGCACTTGAAATTAAAGCAGTGAAACCAACTCTTCAAACTATTTAATGTGTTAGTGACTAAACCAAAACTACATACATAAGAAGACGTTAGGCATACATTGGCACATTAGGGTCACTATTAAAAAGGTTGAACAGCATCTTAGCTTGGTTAGAACTTGAGACCAGGAAACAGTTACTGACGAAGTGCTGGTTAGAATACCATAAATTATAACGGAAGGTCTCAGTTTTGAGTTCCAGTAGACAGAAGTATGTGTTTTTTGTTTTTGTTTTTTGTAGGATTAGGCTAAAATATGTACATACGTACACACACCAGACAGGTTGTAAATGCTTATTTAAAAAGTAGGCTGTACTAGGAGTGAATTACATATACCACGTCCATAGGGTTTATTATACTTCTGGCTGTACTTACAGCACCAAATTTGTTTAAAACACAGTGAAATTCTTCCGGAACCTGTGAAAAAGAAGACGTTAAAAAATATCCAAATTATAAAATAAAAGGTGTGTTTTACTTTACCGACATATATTTGAAAACATACCATTTCCGTAATTGGCGCTTTTACACATTCCAGGAAAATTTTTACAAAGCTCATCTACATAGAAGAAGATTCGTGTAAATTAATGTATCACTTGGTTATAGTTTAGTACAGCTTGTAAAGAAAATGTCAGAAATGGCTAAAAAATGTATTTCTTCGGCTGTTTTCATCTTCTTAACTAAACTACTTCCGTCATAAGTTGGAATAACTAATGGGTACACATTTTATAGGTGCGTATTCATCAAACGACAGGTTGCAGCATATAAACCACACGCCATGGCTGTTTGCTGTGTCGTGCATATCACGTGACTGGGCTAGTCCAATCAGACGGCTAAACAGCCGTTGTTCTCGTTCGTCATTGGCTAACTCATGGTGACGTCACGGCAAACAGCCATTGTGCATGGTTTAGCGTCGTCTACTATTTAGCACTTGATTTTATCAAACGAAGAATGCGCCAAGAACTTTCTTTTTACACAACAAACGAGTCACGTGCCTCCTTAATTATTATTGAGTGTAAAGTTGGTGCATCCACGCGCACCAGGGAGCAAGCGGTCAAGGTTAACGACACCACTGTCACAAGATGGCGCCCATCTAGCGGTTCAAAATTCCATTTCAAAACGGTCGATATATAGAAAAAAGCGCCCATGATGCTGCTTGCTTCCTGGTGCACATTGGCGCACCAACTTTACACTCATTAACTAAGGAGGCACGTGGCTTGTTTGTTGCGTAAAAAGAAATTTATTTGTGTGTTCCTTCGCCTGTTGAAAGCAAGGACTAGACAGAACTAAATAGTCGAAAATGGCTACAGAAACAGCAGCTTGTCATTTCGTGGCAATCCCCCTTTAATTGTTTGAATTATTTAATCCTGGTAAATTGTGTTGGCGTGTGGGCGACGTTGCCAGTGGTTAGCATATTTCTCTTCTGTGCTGAAATCCTGGTTCATTTCTATCACGTGACTCTGGCCAAGATCCCTCGTGCTTGTGTTACGCCAATTGTAGCATGCACAAGAGCCTTGAAAAAACGCAACCTGATGTGAAATAACTTACTGTCACTTGGCACACGGGCTCACACTGTCATCATGTCGAACGATTTTCAGTTAAAGGGAACTTTGCCAAACACGAAATAAAACACATTCAAAAATGGGGAGTTTCGGAGGACAATATCGTCGTCATCAGACCAAAGATAAAACGATAAAATTTGATTACAACACCCAAAAAGCAAGCAGTCACAAAAAACGCAGTTTATTCTTATAAATATTAAAACTGGTAAATTCTGGTAAAGGATACAACCACCTGGAACTCGGAAATTATTCATCAGCTCACTTTCAAAATCAGGATACTGTCTGTATCTTGCAAATTTTCAACTGTATATCAACAGGTCCATCAGGCACAATCAAGGAAAAATGCGTCCTTGGTCGTTTTTAGCCGGTCGATCGAGGGTTGACGAAACTAAGTATCTTTGAATTTTCTTGTCTGCTGACTCGGCCTGGTCCAGTCACATTCACTGTGTTTTGACGAAGGTAGCCTAGCAAACTGGGTTTATTAATCGTGTGATGTGGGACTCGACTGTCATTGTGAGGAAAACTCTTTTTGACATGCTTGCTAGACCCTACCTCAGCTACGCTTCTGATGTTTGGCATCCAGCGGGATCTGAGGCTGTGGCTTTAGAAGGGCTGCAGAGAAGAGCTGCAAGGATGGTTTACCGTAATTGGGCACGGGACGTTTGTGTCACTAGTTTAATGGGCGACCTGGGCTGGACCACTCTACAGAGAACAAGGCTAGAGCATAGATTGACTCTCCTGTTCCGGGTGGCAACTGGTGATACAATTTTGAATCCTATGGATTTTATGAGCCAACCTGACTACCTTGGACGTCACGACCATCCCAGAAAGATTAAGTTCTTTCAGTGCCAAAGGAAATTTTTTGCCCGCACTTTCTTCCCTGACACTATCAAACATTGGAACGCGCTGCCAACAGCGAGCGTGATGTGTGACAGCGTGACTTCCCTTGAGATATCTTTGAGGCGTGGTCGCAGTCCTCCTGTCTGCAGTCACTCTACTGTTTATTAACTTCTCTTTTGGATTCTCGTCTATCTTTTTAATTGTGTATTTTTTGGTGTGTTTTGGATTTTTGCATAATACCCAACTTGGGTGAGCAAAAAAAGTTATACTTATACTAAAATGCATGCATTCATAAAAAAGAGACACTAAAAGAAAAACGCATAAATGAGATAAAACAGGTAATTTATATTTTAAAGCATTAAAACTGTTTCCTGCATTTTTCAAAAGAGCCAATGAAATATAAAACCCAATATCACAACACGTCGATTACAAGGTCGCCACGTTGGAAGTAGGGAAGTGGACGAAAGCAGGGACTGGAACATGAAATTGTAAGGGGAGAAAAAGGGGGACAAACGGTCGAGGCTAGCCTACCAAAAACCATGAAGCGTTTTTTTGTTGTTGTTTGATGTTGCTGTTTTTATGACTTTCCTCTAGGATTTGAGAAAGACGCTAGCACTTTTAATCCTTCGAAATATAAGGTATATTAACCTATTTTATTTCGTTTCATTTCTTGTGCTTGTAGCGTCTTTTTAAAAATACTCGATACGAGTGCCATGTGACATTGTGTTGGGCTTATGACCACACGTTTATCTATTCAGTGTTTAATTTGATGACGGAATGCTTTTTCTCAGAAACTGTCAGTTTTTTAGTGCGTTCTATCTTGTATTTGACGAAGTTCCGTTGAACAAACAAGTGGTGCGATCTCGTTAGCAAGCCCCCCCCCCCCACAGAATGGCAAAAAGGGGTTGGCTCGAAAGCTAAGAAAGGGCAAAATGATAAATCAAAAAGGCAAATCAACGACACAAAATTACGTGACACGTGCACTGGGAGAAAGTCTCCACACCAAATCTTACCATGTTGGAAAGGAAAGCTAACATTTTTAACATTTTACTTTCGCAGCATTTTTTTCCTAACATTTTTTATGTGTAAAAAGGGCAACCGGGGGGGAGGGGGGGAGCCTGAGCCCCCAATAGCCCCAATGTAGGGGCACCCTTGCTCGTTTGTGTGTCGTGCAAGTGCAAGTCTCACTGTAGTTTTAGTGAACAACAGACTAGTCTGCAATGAGAAAATAATTTCGCGTGAAAGCCATACCAAGGCTTTACTACAGTGCCGGCCGAATCTTGGATGAAAAACAGAAGATGATGATGATGTTGCTAGTTGCTCTCCCTTTTGAAACAGGGCGCAGACCGCCCTCCGTCACCTAATGGCGGCCACATAGCCCGTCGTCACCTCCAGATGAAGATGAGGATGTTTATGAGTCGACGGCGAGAGGGACAATTTAGCCGGAGAAATCCAAGTGGAAAACCCTAGGATCTTTGACATGCCACAATCGACATGAGCACGAGGCACCACAGGGCCCTTCTCTTCCCGAAAATGCCAGGGGGTGGACGAGGCCAGGATATAACCTGGACCTCCCAGGCAGAAAGCGGTCGTGCTATCCGCGCGCCCTCCTTACGAGACTGGGTTGGCCATTATGGCCGCCGTAAGCGTCGCTGATGCAGTTGATTTGTGTCGTTGCCGCGTTTTATCAACCGAGGGCGACACCCTCCGTACAGAAGTGCTTCCTTCCATGAAACACTTTCTGAATAAACGAACATGTCGCTATTTACTGAAGAACTCTATGCAGTCGAGAAATTTAATAGCTCTGTGGCAAAAATACGGAAATTTATTTATTTGTACATACGTATAATCTATTTTACTAAGCCTTTTGTCAGTTGCCGCTATTTGGCAGTAGACGGCGGGGCTCTCCATACGAAAATTCACCGATGCGATTTGCTTGGCCAATTCCCGAACAGACCTCGAAGAAATGAAAAGGGCCACTCGTGGAGGCCATTTTGTGTACTCCCTAATATTGTTGTAGGTCGGGCCGATTAGTTTACTGACCATGGCCATACACAATCCGGCCATGAACTTTAGTCGGCTAGCTACTCTGACGTAAGAGTGTAGCTAGTCGAATTATTGGTGTGCTGACCGCATGAAATTCAGCTACAAATGTCCATGACAATGGCACGTGCTTTTTCGGTAAACGCATGCATTAAAAAAAAAGGTTTGATAAAATAAAGATGTACAAAGAAAACATAGGGAATTTTAACTTTAAGACTGGCATACACAATGAGTTATTTAATGTTTTCGCCATTTTTAGCCATTTCTTTTAATAATAATAAACATAAATATTTGTATAGCAGGCAAAAAGGAAACGGGTGGGGTGAGCCACTGACACGCGTCCTGAGTTATCACCCAATTTCACGATCTCAGTCCTCCTTTAAAAATGGAACACGACGGTATTGCAACAATGGTTTAGGACTGAAATGGAAAAGGAGGTGTGATATCGGATATCACGCCTGCTATTGGATATCACGCCTGGATATCACGCCTGCTTATGAGTTTAAGAACATCACGCTTGCTCCTGATGTTAAAAAGGACTTTACAGTCTCGTTTAAAATTAAGAACAGCACCGTGAAGAGCTTGTTTTGCTTAAGCAAGAAAAAATGCTTTCCTTTTGTTATTTATTTTTTCTTGTAGCACGCAAACATTATGGCACTGAATTGTAAAGGTTATTTACAATTCAGTACCGTGGAAACTCAACGCCGAATAGCCTCTTCAAACAACTTCTACAAAAAAAAAAAACAGAAAACTTAAGTGATGTTGTCTGAAGGGGCTACTGGTTGTTGAGTTTCCGAGGTATGAACGTTGATGGGGTGCTTCGGAATCGAGTTACAACCAATAAACACGAGCACAGAACCTTTCACTAAGCAAGGAACAACAATGCTGCCAACAATGACATCTTTGTCGCATTGTCGACCTTTTTCAGCAAAAGAACGTCAGCACGATTCATCCTTTGTTGTGTGCGTGCTATACAATTGTTGTCGTACTGAGATCGTGAAATTGGGTGATAAATAGGTTATCAGCCACTTTCCTCGGAGAGACACAACAATGGCTCTGCCCTGAGGGCCTCAACATTGTTATATCTCACTCCTCAGAAAGGTGGCTGATAACCTATACTTAGAATATTTTAAAAATGAATACTGAATGAAAAATGAATATTTTAAAAAATGAGTAAAAATACTTAAAATACGAAAATACTAAACTACCAAAACAAAAATACCCAATAACGTAAATACACACACTGTACAAAGTAGAATAAACGTACAACAAAATGTCACCTGCAAACATTTAATTGCTTGCAACTGAAACAATGTAATTTCCCATTTAAGTTAGTACCCTACGCAAAATTTTTTTAAGACAAACATAATTTCAGCGGCTCTCGAATGTTGAAAAGGATGGTGCCTCGGCTACTGATGTAGGTTGCTCATTCCAGCAGTTAAAAACTATTACTGAAGAAGAATTTCCTTACATCTTTGAAAACCGGTACAGCCATCCGCCAAGGATGTCCTCTGGTTCGATTTCCAACTCTAAATTTGAAATGTAGTAATAATATAGAAAACTTACGTCATTTATCGTGGCTGCAAAGTTGAAACATTTTATCTGCAGAAAAAAAAAATTATAATAACAAGTTATAGTTCAACATATTTTACTTCTATCGAAAGATGTGAGAATCCTGGGAGGGTCTGCTGTAGCCATTCGAACTCGCAGCTATTAAAATAACGGATGTTGATACGCATCGCTTGGCCTTCATAATTTTTGCTTCTATCAAAGTTGGTTGTGGTTATCGGGTCAACCGGGTCAAGTTTTTGGCTAGGTCACCAGGACTCAACCCCTCAGAACCTGCGACGCAGTAATCCTGACAGTCCAAGCACCCAAGTGATCGCAATAAGAACCACGGATTGCACAAAGGTCTTAACTGCAAGCCTCTTGAAAGCGATTACTGGATAGATTATTTTTATGAAACATATTACAATTTATTTGTAGAATTTCTTGTCCAAAAAAAATCGTGGTATCCAAGTATAAAATTTACAATGCTAAGCTTTACAACGCTAACAGTAACAATATAATGTTTACTGTTTTTCAGCAGATCAGATGGCTTGTTTAAGTTGTGCGGAACTTAACCAATCCTTTTTGGTCTGCTGAAATTTGCATTAAAAATTTGCAACAGTTGTAACTGTTAGCGTTGTAAACCTTGCTGGTCTTTGTAAATTTGGTCAACATTGGGCCCCATTTTCACCGGGTTAGGCAAAGCAAAATAATTTTCGGGTCCAAGATTTGCTAAAACGTGAACAGATCCATCCACTCAGACCCCTATTATAATAAGGGAAAAAAGTATTAACTCAAGGTTTTCCAGAGATTCGGTTTTGAATATTTTCAGTATAGCCAATACAGTAGCCCGGGCACAAATTTCAACGGGTAGGGAACGAGTATCATACGAGGAACAAGTTTCATATAGCCATCCAGTGTCGAAGCCATAATTCACATGTATCAACCTGGCCAAGAATGTGCCCCAACACACTATAAACATAAAGAGGCGGAATGGGTCATTTTTGGTGAACCATGACCCAATGACCTACATGCCCAGGTTGACCCAGTCACCTGGATTGACTCAGTGAGTGGGAGTGCTCCAGTGAACCGAACTTATTCATGACCCTTACTAACCCAGTGACCTGCAATGAATCAGTGACTCGGATTGACTCAGTTACCCAGATTGTGCTACTGACCAGAACTGGCCCACTGACTCGGACTGACTTACTGACTCTGGTCGTCCTGCAGAACTAGAGTAACTGGACTGACCATGACCTGGGTTGAAATATTTCATTTAAAAACAAAATCAAAAACAAAACGAATTCGCAGGAAGGAACACGAACAAGATTCTCGTTTAAGGATTCAGATACCACAAAGCTGCTGCAGTGTTCAGTACACGTGAATCCTTTCTTCTGCATTCCAGTGTTTTCGAACATTTTTACTTTTGATCGTAGTAGGTGGTCTAATGACTACTGTCTTTGTACGCCATATTAACTGCTATTTGGCTGAACGCTATCGCTGAAAAACGATAATAAAAACTTATCGAGTAGGGTGATGAACGGAAAAGTGACTACTTGACTGACGAATACTGCAAAAGTAAACAACAAAAAGTAATAACCAGGCTCTCTATAAGCTTATTGGACAATTTGTTCATACAAACTGTCGTTATAGCGCTGGGCCATTATCAGAACGAATGGTTGAGTCCAACTCTGAGCCCACATTAGGGAGGGAAGGTGGAAAGCCAGTATGGCAATGGCGTTAGTGTTACACCTTTTCCCTCAGCAGCTGTCTACCTCCCCACCCTAATGTGGGATCAGAGTTGGTTTCTTCCGTTCGTTCTTATAATGGTCCAGGTCTAATCACAACCAGCATACCTGGAGGACCTTCGCGTTTATGGCACCCTGACAGTACTGATTCGGCTTTAGCCACATTTTTTCCCTCAACGTCTAGGCCATGCTAAATCCGTATTTTTAACTGCAGCTGTTTGGCTTAATACAAAAAAATATATAATAATAGTTCAGGCACTTAAACGTCAAAAATCATAAAGTTCCTACCTCTTCAGCTTGTATTCCATCATTTGCCAAGAAAGCAATCAGTAATACTTTTAAAATAATCTCCATTTTAGGGACCCAAGTTTCTAGCTTTTCAGTAGCGTCAGGTGCTAGGGTTGACCACGGAGAAATTTGCAGTGAGAATGAACCGGAATTTAACTTAATCTTGCAGATATGGCTTCTTCCTATCTTTTTACATTTCAATTATATTGGGATTCAAGGTTTTTTATATTCCTAACAGATTATCATACTTTATGCAGCTGTGTTTCATTGAGTGTTTTGCAAATGTATTTTGCTAATAACAAGATGTACAAAGGCTTTTGTATTGAAAGTATTTTTTCTACTTCGTTGTTGTTCTCCCAATGTTATTATGAAGAACAAAGGAAGGGGATTTTCCTTTAGGCTGGGTTCTTTGTGTTAGTGTATATGCTTTGCACTCTGCTGTCTGTACTCTGTATTCTGTGGCTTCCAGTGGAACCATGTGCACTCAGGAATTTACCATAAATGGGTGTTTTGCTGCTGCATAGTGTTTAGTGTTTAAGTAGATTCCAGATTAGATTAGGTAAGAGTAGATGATGTGCTAGGTCATCAGCTCTTAATAAACAAACCTTCAAAGCAACAAAAAGCAGATGTTTCTTTTTTTGATTCACAATAATTAAAGATACAAACAATATTAAAAGATGGTAGCGTTATGAATGAGATAAAAACAAAAAAGAGATGGTAGTTGTGCTGATAGTTGCACAAACGATTTCTTTTCAGCAAGGAAATGTATGAGGCATATTTGCTGCTCCACATGATAACATCACGATGCTCTGAGTTTGTATTCTAGCATACTGTACGCGGAATAAATTGGCCTCTGGCTTTACTTCATCATCTACATTAGGATCACAGCTGGTACAGGCAATTCAGTTTTTAACTGAAAAAGTAGTACATTTCAATGCACGAAAAGAAAATCCAGCTGCAGTAAGAATACAAATAAACAAATTGTAGCGGGATTACAGTGAAAGCCATGGCACGGCAATCCAGATGAAAGAAAATTCGTTTTATTTGTGATGAACTTGTGGTCTACATTTGCTGTCAGGAGCGGATTTCTACTGCCTATGCCTTCATGCGTGTGGGTTTTCTGCTAACGTGTCGACTGTTGCTACTTTCGAGGTAATAAAGCCTTAGCCAGGTCGCCACAAACTAAACTTATAAGCTTTATCAAGAGAAGAGCTTTCGTTATTTAAAGGATTTGTTTATTTGTCTTCTTATTGCAGCTTCAGTTCGCGTCGTTCTTCTACGTCTAATTCTATTCTAATTCTTTTTCCAGGGTTGGTAGCCCTCCCTGAGGTTTTCCTCGCTCTGGCTTGACTCCTTGCACATGACTCAAAGCTAAGCCCGTTTTCGTCATCTGGATAGTTTATGCAGGGAGGTGCACACGCGGGGGGGGGGGGGGGGGGGCGGTAGCCCCCGCTCTTATGGCAAAGTGCTCATTTTTCTGGAAAAAAGTGCCCTTTATCGTGGAGCGGTGGTGGAAAAGATCTAAAAAAAGGGACAATAACAACTAAGAAAATGGTGCAACGAGGGCTAAAGTCCCCCAAAGGGAGGCAATGAGGGGTAAAAAGAAGCTGAAAGACCAAAAAGAAAAAAAAAAGGTCCCCGGAAAAAAACTTGCCCCTGCCCTCATGGGGGGGCCTGTGCACGCCCTGAGTTTATGGTTAGTAACGAGGAAGAGCATGTTATGAAACAAATAGTCTTCGATTCCCGGCCAGATGATACGAAGAGTATTTGTTTATTTAATTATTGAATGTTTAATTTAATTTAAATTTAATTTATTTTAAAAATTATGTACGATTGTACATATCAAGCTAAAGCAATAAAAAAAAACAACCAACAATTGCCCATTGAGACAGCCAGTGGGAAGTTTCCCCAAGGAAGTTTTAAAGCCAGAGAAATTGGTGCGATACACACTCGATTGGTAGTCCACTAAGCACGCTAGTGAACAAAATGCACCCATCCGCTGCACTCTTTAACCCTCTTCCCTGGTAAGCCTGGACCCGAACAGTGACAGAACAACGGAAATAATACCAAGTGTTGCCAAGAATAATCTCATACGGCCCCCACGCACTGGGTGGCCAAGTCATGTGGCCTGTGGTCGTCGCGGCCAAAAAAACACGGCGACATGCCGCGCGGCCACATCTGTTTTCATTGATAATTCACGATCACGTGGTGAAAAATGAACACGGAGCAAGTATGGTCGCCCTGTGGTCTCCTGAACGCCGCCCGGTATCCCAGTGGCCACTACAACTGACTGGCCACGGCGGCCTTGACCGCAGAGACCTGTTCACACGGCTTGGTCCTTAGTGCGTGGGGGCCCATAACTTCTGACTTAATTTATATCAGGCGCTCATAAGGAGTTACGTTATGAACCAGGAATGTTGATACCATATATCGCACGGGCCCTAACTTTCGCGGTGTTAAAACGATCAGCGATATATCCCATATTGCCACACTTTACAGTGCGTGATATTCACATCGCCACACTAAAGTGTGATGATATAGAAGCCATGTACAGTAAAGCGTGGGTGTGTCACATGACGTGACTGTGAGGTATACGACGTAATTTTTACATGATGAAGTTTCCGTGATGGGCAACACCACAATAGACATCAATCCATTGAATTAAAAAAAAAAAGCTTTTCTCTTACACATTAAAAAAAAAAAAATTTCACCCTCAAGATACAAAACACCCCCTGCTCATTAAATGGTACCGGCCGCAAACGTGACTACATCACAAAATTATGCACACGTAACGAACAAAGTTTGCATAAACAACACAGCTACAAAGGCAAACTTTCCATTTACCCCAACAAACAATTTTGTTTTTCATTTCGAAAGTTAGGGACCGTGCGATAAACAGCCAATGGGCGATATCCCTTACAAGGCCAATCCGATTGAACTACGTCTCTACGGCCTCGACGTCATCTTGACGTAATTCTCGCGGATTGGCTATGTGCGGAATATCGCCCATCGGGTGATAAATCCAAGACAATTCGCCAGGGGTGGTATAACTATTACAAAGAATTTACAGGGGAATTTGTGGCTGAGACCCCCCCCCCCACTGAAACGTCTTAGATTCATTCCTATTATAGTTCTGTGTAACTTTATATAGAGAGCGCCATGCGTTTTATGTGGGAATTTCTCCTCAGTTTTCAGCCTAAAATTAAACTAAACTAAACGAAACTAACTTGTATTTAATTATTATTTAGTTTAGCTTAGTTGTAGTTTAGTTTACATTTACATTTGGGCTGAAAAATGAGCAAAAATTACCAGGTGGAACGCGTGGCACCCTCTGACAACTCAGATGGAACTAATAGGAATGAATGTAACCCGTTTTTAGAGTTACAAATTCTCCTCCCCAACCCCATAATTTCTTGGTATACCTCTGTACTGAAGTTTATGATGGTACAGGGCAAGGTAAGTTGGTGGTTAGACGACTGTCTCGTATGCTAGAGGTCCCGAAGTCGAGTCTAACTTCAGCTACCCAATGAATTTCGGGAAGAAAAGGGCCCTGTGGCGCCTCGTGCTCATGTCGATTGTGGAAAGCATCCTAAAAGTTTCCGATTGGAATTGGCATCCTTCAGCTGGGAGTGAATCAAAACTCTAAAGTGTGTGATGGGTTCAGTCGGCGAATTTTGGCCTACAAAATACATGGGGTTTTAAGCAGAAAACAAGATAGTAAATAAAGGAGATCTGAACACCAAAATCAGGGAAAGTGAGGAAAGTTTGGTAAAAAGTAGCTGAAAATAGGGAATTTCTAAACTAGTTTCAATTTTTTAATAAAATGCAGTAGATAATGAAATAATTTGCAGTTTACTGTGACAATTTTTTTCTAGTAGAGAGACTTTTCTTAAGGCAGCCGAATGTTCAACTATAACTTATTCTAGTTAAAGACATAAATATTATTAATGTATTTAACTAGAATAAGCGTCACTGCAAACAGTACGGAACAATATACCTAAAAATCCAAAAGCAGGAAAATCAGGAAATTTTCCCCGAAAAAAGCAGTAAAATAAGAAAGTTTCCGAAAAAAGTTGGAGACAATGAAAAAGTAGGCAGGCACACTACCGTCCCAACACCCGAGAGGATATTAACTGGTGAAAATAGTATACATCAGATTACTTACAAACGTGGATTCCCTGAGACTACCATGGATTACCAGTGAATTAACACCGTACTACCTGTTAACATTAACTAGGATTACCTAAAATACCAAGATGTGATTGTTTTGTATACTTCGTAATACTGAATCATACAAAACCCCATAAGGGCATAGGGACCCATCACGTTTTTTCCATAGAAAGTAGTGATATCAGAGCCAAAATGGCTGCCACCAAGTTTGTGGTCCGAACCATGATCACTCAAGCTTAACTGACAACACCACACACTGATTACGCCACATAAGACAAGACATTACATAATACATCAACGGGGCTGAGCGTTAAGCGCCCTCTATGTAGTAGCAATAAATATAGTATACGTGAGTAACGATACCCAAACAGTACACTCTTCGAGAAATTGAATCGAAAAATTAACACAAACACGGAATGACTGATTTCTAATAAGTTTTATTACGTTATTTTTACATTTGAATAAAGTGTGTTTTTTCAAACAGTTAAACAATTGCCTTTTACGATAATTGAACAAAGAACAATTCAGCAGTCGACAGTTACTCTTTTTAAACAGTTTCATACCTAATGCAGTTAGAACATTCGTTCTCCATTTCGATTTAGCACATTTTAAAATTGTAATTGTTTGATCGAAATTTGTACAAAACTTTACATTAGTACATACATACACACCAAACAAAGTCTTATTTATCGCGATGAAAATTGTCAGTTTTCATTCAGTTAAATTATGTTTTATTAATGCAAAAATCATCTGAACGACATTATATATTCTTTTTTTCGGATAGAAGAAATGCCACACTTTTTTTTTTTTAACAATTGCTGTGTTTTCGTAGTATTGACAGACATAATCTTCGGCCCATTAACGTTTTGATGGCAAGTTTACGGCGTCGTTACACAGACCACTCGGCTAAAAAAATAAAGATGTGAGAATAATTAAAATATGCTTTAAAATAATTTTATTCAAAACAAGCTTTGGTGCCAGATGGTTGTACAGCACGTAGTACAGATACAAATAGGTGCCTATTTTTTTCAACATTGACTATTGGCAGTTAGTTCACCATAAACAATAATGCAGTTAGTTTTACATGCGCAGTATTTTACACGGTAGTTATAAGATTTCTTCTTATAAATCTCTACACATAGACGGGAGATTTAGTGCATGGAGTCGTTGGCCATATGGCGTATCAGATAAGTGAAAGATGCGTTTCATAAAGCGGTGCTGGAGACTTTCTAGGGCATTAAGATGTTTAACCACTTGTGGGAATCACGAGGTGTTACCGTATTTAAAAATTGGTCTAACCAGAGTGAGATAAAACTTAAGGCATGCATCAGGTACACGAAAGGCAATAGTCCAGTTGATTAACATTGCCACTGCGGTGGCTTCCTTAACAGAACCAAAAATATGGACTTGAAAGGTAAGGTCTGGGTCAATTATTGTACCGAGGTCAGTCACGTTTCAAGTGTACGGTAGTCTGATATTGTGCCAGTAATATGGGTGAATTCTATTCTTTCTACCGAAGTGCATTAAGATGGAATTGCCAGGGTGGATGGGCAAACACCAAGTCGAAGACCCGTCTGCCAAACAATTAATATCATATTGGAAAGAGATGCAATCCAAATTGCTGTTCATGTGGTTTCTCGTTTTGGTATCATCTTCATATTTGACGAATTTTGTACTGGTACCGAAATCATTAAAGTGTAACAAAACGAGTAGTGTGCCCAGAACTAATCATTGCTCAGCACCACTAGTAACTAGTTGGCAGGACGAGAAGAAATCCACGCACCACCACACTACGTGCACAGCAGCATAACCAAGATGAATGCTTTTTACCAAATGTTCCGAAATACTGAACATTTTCAGGTTATATAAAAGGAGGGAAGGTGTAGTGCCGCAAAGGGGTGGTGCCAAGGGTGCAAGGCACTCGGGTCCAGGGAGCAGGGGACCCAAAATTCGCCAGGTGGGGGCCCAAATAAGACAAAATTCACTACATTTTGGTTGGGGTTGAGAGTCACTTTGCTCCTAAATTTGTTTACTTGTTGAGAAGGAGCCCAACACTTTGTCCTTGCACCCCTCTTTAGATAAAGCTAGCTGCAGCACTAGGAATGTAGGACCATGTCAAATGGTTTCATGCAGCCGAGATAGAAGCAGCCGACAGGGATGTTGCCACCAAGGGCTTTTGACGCATCACAGAAAAACAGTAAATTGACGATAGTGGCGTGAGCACAAATTCAAATATTTTTGATAGATGAGAGGTGGTGCTGATTGGTATCTAGTTGTTGGGATCAGCCATGGACCGCTTTTTACAGATTGGGGTGATGGTAGCTATATAAGCCAATCAGGTGGGACGTAAGAATGTTCGAGAAACATTCAAATAACATTCAAATAACACCAAGGGCTGGGATAAGTTTATTTTTGCACTCTATTCAGAATTTATAGTAAGTGTACTATACCTAGCGTGTGAGCTATAACACTACGAAACCGTTCACAACACTAATGGAAGTAAAATATTATTGCCTATTGCAGACCTATTTTAGTTTAAAAAAGTTTTCATCGATTTTATAACAAACTACAAAATTACCCTTCTTTTGTTGCATAGTCACTGGGATGTTTTTGGAATATCCCAAAATCGAAGAGGGAGACGTGGAACTCGTTTCCTCCGTAAGGGACCGGTAATTATTTATGGCGGGTGGGTACAAAGAGATTGACCTCCTGACCGGCGAAATTTAGACGATCCCCCTATCCCCAACGAGAAAAATCTGTGTCCCCCCCCCCCCATCAAGGACCAAAAATAATCTTGACCCTCCCCACCAACAAATCTTATGCCTACTGACACAACTTTTAGGTGATCTCTGTAACCAAATTAATAAAGCAGTAGTCTGCATCGACAAACTGGGACCATATGTGAAAAACATGTCGTTACATTTCTATAAAAAGAACAAAGCTGATTTAAAAAAAAGTAATAATGTTGTTGAAAGCATTCAAAGATGTGTCTTTAAAAAAAAAAAAACCTATCATATCGAGATTCATAGCAGCCAGTGCCGGAGAAAGAGGGAGGCGAAGGGGGCTACCGCTCCAGGCACCAAAAAACTAAATTGAAAAAAAAGTTAAATTGTAAAAAAAAAAAAAGCGAAACCCAGCCTAAATAAAATTGTTCTTGAAAAAGTAATCTGCGAGTTGCAGCAGTAGTTTAAGATAGAGGAACCCTCTGACTGGCAGTAACAAATTAACAAGACCTTGAATTTGGTAAAATAAATACTTAATTTTCGGCCAGGTATTTGAGATTTGTTCACAATAAACATGTTAAAACACTAAAAAAAGTGGGAGCTGGTACAAATAGGTTAAACGGGACGGAAAGCCAATGGCACAAATAGTGGATTTCACACAGCCGTCATGTTGGAAAATCAACCATTATGGCGGCTCTATGAAGTCCACAATTTGTGGCAGCTTCTAACTTTTTTAATGTTTTAACATTTTTATTGTGTACAGACCCAAATTCCGGGCCGAAAATTAAATATTTGTTGCCAAATTCATGTTCTTGTTAGCTTTCTTGCCAGTCAGAGGGCACTTCTATCACAAACTTAATACAATGGTAATCCTTCAAATGTAGACATATATTTTCGTCTCATGTCTACCATCATGTCAGATTCGTGTGTTTTCAGTGTGTTGGCATTATCTCTGTGGCACCGTAATGAGTTCACATGAGGGTAAATTTGGGAAGGAGCGTGTGTAAGGGGGTGGGAAAGGTGCAATCTGCTGTATAATAGCGATAAAGCGCGGCGCTCAATGAGCTGATGGCCCCCGGCGCTCAAGCGTCTTGCTCCGGCACTGATAGCTGCATTTATGGCAAAGAGCGTGGAATGCCCATGCCTCCAATATAGTCAACACTTGCAAGATGAATATTCCTCCCGACCAAGTATCTTTCAAAAATTGTACTGTTCTCAACATTAGTGGTTACGCTGACACCTTGACACTTATTCGTGTTGGGGGAGTCAGGGTCATGTCCCCAGGAGATAAGGTTTTTAGAAATTTCCAATGCTGACGTGCCATTTTTAGGCTTAGAATTGTATTTCTCCTGCAGTTCGTTCGATCGTTTCGACCTCACTACAACACCCCCTCCCTCCCCCGCCAGAGCCTAAAACATTAATGAACCTTTCGACAGGACTCAACAACTTTTTACCTCCCTCCTTACCAACCCCTCCCCAGTCGCGATATAATGGCGGGGTTGCAACAGTGAACCAACTTAACTACGTATTTACAAGGGTTTAATTATCGTGGGGCAGATAACCCGGTTTGGATTAGGCTCCATCTGAGTAAAAACAACAAGAACAACAAGTGTTAATTGTAACATCTTATAACAATGCTTACCACAAATATTTTCTCGCTCAGGCAATTCATAAGGTCTATGCCTTGTCCCTGAAAGAAGCACAACAAATAATCAGGAAAAAAAAAAAGATAACGTTGAACTACTACTTTTAGTAAAATTGTCGTGAAAGTGGAAATTTAGACCAAGACAATTGTTGCAGGACGATTAAACAAATTTTACTGGGAATATTACAGCAACTGCATTCATGCAAGTGGTTGACCATGCGTACAAGTACACTTTAATTATAATTCAGTCAGCCGCATTCATCTAAATACAAAAAGTATAGAGCAGTGACATTTGCCGCCATATTGGCAACAGTATGGGTTTTGGAGGGTATAACTACAAGGTGCACTACATAAAAATGGAGGGAAAAACAACGGAAGAGAGGATTTCTTAGGCTTAAAATAACGTTGTTTTCTCCAACAACAAAAATCGCGCGTTTTAGGTCTAAGAAACCACTCTTCACAGCATCGGCTTCAGTATGACGCCTTTCGGTTTCTCTCTGCAGTGCCCCTTGCAGCTAACCCATTAAGACTCAGGCATAGAGTTATATACAATAATACTACGTCGTGTCACTGCTCTATAGGTGGGTAAGAAAGAGTATAAGCAGGTAAGATGATATACATACCGCTGTTGCACAGCCATCTGTTGCTGCCGTAAAAACTTGCTGGCCCTATTTTTTAAGTAAAAAATAAAAGGAAAAAATATAGCTTGTCTAACTTTTCTTTGTGACGAATACTCACTGTTCAGTAATGCTGAACCTGGAGTCAAAGGTTTTGAGGTGAAAACCTTTGACTTTGGTTCAGCGTTATTGAATAATGAGTATTTGTCATGAACTTTAACCAAAGTAAAATTACTGAATCGACCGATTTATCGGTATTCAAAAACTTTTCTTTGGTTTTTTTTTTATTATTTTTTTTAGGTAAAACTGAAATTGAGGGAATTTAGTTTGATAATTTCAAGAGGCAATTCCAGTGTCTATTCGAAACGATCAAGTATAACTTCGAACATGTACAGGGTGGTCCACAAAAAAACTGATGACCCAACATTTTCTAAGTCCAGCCTGTATAAGAAAAAAAACCATTCGAGGATTTGTCTGGATGAGATAGACAGGCCATAAAACTCCACTGTTATTTATCTATGTATATAATGCTGGATGCCGGCTGAGCTGATAAGAAAAGAGCCGATAAGAAAAAAACAGTAAAAGGCCGTACAATCACTTCCCACCTCCTCCCGCCCGCATTGCAAGTGGACTCTTCCATTCTACAGGCCCCGTGAAAGAGCAGCCAGGCGGGAGTGGTCGATCAAGACCGGGCATGAACGTCGGCGAACAGGTTCAATCTAAAAAACGGGAAGAGTGTCGGGAAAAGTGTGTCCGCAAACTTAATTCGTGACCGGCCCGTGTATAGCACGGGCTTCCACTAGTACAGTATAAATCTTCGACCCATATTAATAATCCTGCTACCTTGACGCGTACCTTGATCTTCTTACATTGTAAACCAAAGTCTCAATAGCAGAAATGAAGCAACCGCAACGACGACCCCCGGAAGGGGAACAATGAAAACGTGCGAGTGTTTCAATTCTTTGGCATGAAGTTGAAACTGGGACGTTGTTGGCCTGAAAAGAAGTTGAAATTGGCACATTGTTGCCTCGACTAACAATTTGCTCTAACAATTATCCTCCTAACTAAACACCGTGGTAATTTCAAGGGCAAGTATTACATGACGTCATGCACACTTCTTTTTCACACGGTACGCATCACTTAAGCCACAGCGAAAGACTGGGAGTGGGGGGAGGGGGAGGAGTGAGCTGTTACCATTAAGCATACGATTACGCATTAACTGAACCTAGAAGAGAACAAACAAACAAGCACGGGACCCGGGAGCCTGGAGCCGGCAGCCGGGTACGTGTTCAACTACGTATAGCAAAGAGGAGAAACGGAAGGAAACCAAGAGGAGAGGGAGAGGACGGGAGAGGGGAGGGATAGGATTGGCGGAAAGGGGGAGTGTTACACAAACAAAAATCGACTGTTGCAGTGAACGATCAGGCAGCACCGAGCAAATAATGGGAAACAACCACGGGTCAAACACATCCCCGGGCGAAGTCGGGTACGATGCTAGTCTTATATAAGTAAAACTGTGATGCCAGGAAAAATGTGTAAAGCATAGCCCACCTTAAGCGTTTTGCAACAACCATTGTTGTTGTGTGGTGTGGGACTGCATCTCGTAAACTTTGCATTCTGTGTTACAAATTCAATGTTTTTTGTAGACGCAGCAAAGCAGCTTGAGTCTTTTAAACAGCACTGCGCGATATTTGTTGTTTGCCTTTTTTTTTTTAACTATAGTGTATAGCCTGTATACTTCGATTTAAGCCTAAAAAGGTTCAGTCGGAGAGTTTATGAATTTACTTTTAGGCGAGTTTCCCATGCATTATGGATTTATTATTTATTTATCCATATTTTATTAAATCCACAATGCAAAATTTAAATGCCGCACTGGTCTTACAGTTAAAATAACTCTTGAAAATGAAAACAAAAACACCTTCCAGACAGGGACTCGAACTAAGGATCGATCTCACTCAGTTCGAATTATAGGTCAGTTTCATATTTTTCTTTACTCGCCATTGGCCGGTAGACCAAACATTCATAGTCGCCAAATGGGAAACTTTGTCACCAAATGAAATTTTGTGTCGCCATATATTTTTTTTTTAGAAATCGATCGCCAAGGGAAAAAACTCATTATTTTAGTGAGTCCTTACATAAATAAATAATAAATAAATTTTATTTCGCTCGTAGGGCGAAAGGGAAGTGCAAGGGTTCGCCTATCGAACCACTGACAGCAGACCCAAGGAAAAAGAAGATGGTAGGGAACTGGAAAATTATGGGTTCCAAATAGAATGTTCAGGGCGACGAAGGAACGGGCGAAGGGTGGAAGTGGTTTAGTGCTTTTTGAAGGAGACAATCGATGGTGCTAAAACAGTTTCATTGTTGAGAGAGTTCCAAATAGGAACCACTCTAAGAGCGAAGGACGACCTCCGAGAATTTAAATGAAAACGGGGAAGAATAAGTTTGTAACAGTTACCACGAGTCCTAGAGTTAGGGCTAAAATCAAAAAGTGGGAGTTCGAAAGGTAACATGGAGTGTGTAATTTTATAGGTTAAGATCAGATCGGACCTCAAGCGTCTGCTTTCGAGGGTTTCAAGGTTTAGAAGATGGAGTCGTTGATTGTAAGGAAGAGAACGCCTGTGTAATTACATAGGTTACAAAAACTTTTTGATAAAGAAATTTTTATTACAGTAACATTTTTACTCTGAACAGCAAGTGCTGAAGTTTGAGATTTGGACCATTGGAAAGCTGGCAGAAAAATCTTTAAAATGGTGTATTGAAACATTAAAATTCTTCGCCATCAAGAAGTGAAAGTATGTTCAGTTCGGTGTGGCCTTGTCATCAACAATCCACCAGCCAAATTTGCTTTTTTAACTAAAATATTTTAAGTTAATAATTTAGTATAATTTAATCACCGATTAGCGAGTGGCCGGTGGAATTCTACACGTGTGGGGCGATGCAGACGAAATCTGTTCATGAACAGCACTAATTAATATGAAGTGTTGAGTGCAGTATGAGTAGTTGTGGCGATTTACGGGAGAAAGTCTCGGGAATTATACCATAGTCCCAGCCAGAACAGGTGTATTTTCGTTCAGTTGTGATCAATAAAACCAGTAGTAAACCCAGACAGTATTTTTTAGTCATTATCTGACTCAAACTCATATTTTAAAAGCCATTTTGAACGTTTTAGAGAGTTTAAAATTCATTTTAGACATTTCAGAAGATAGTTGAGACATTTTAGATACAAAAAGAAGTACGGTAAGGGAGGATTCGAACAGGATATGCTTCATTCATGGTAAGGGCCAAGTCAACGTCCAGAATAGATCAGTAAAAATCCCGTATTCGCTGACGGGGTCGGGTAGCATTTCACACTACCCTAACTGCCAGGTCTGGTGTGTACTCAGCCAGAGTGCACTCTCTCCTATTGCCGATAAACCAGCATATTTTAAGCATACAGTATTAGCTCTGCCACCACGCAGCCATCACGACACATTATTTAAACCACGCGCAATGGCTGTTTACCGTGACGTCATCATGAGTTAGCCAATGATGAACGAGAACAACGGCTGTTTGGCCGTCTGAGTGGACTAGCCCAGTCACGTGACATGCACGTCACAGCAAACAGCCACGGCGCATGGTATAGTTGAATTAAAATTGTTAAATGCATCTTGAAGAATTTATTTAAACAAGTTTTTCCTAGCACTCCATGTCTGACCAAAGGAGAGAGGCAGGAAATCAAAGTAGCACGTTATGAAGAAATGCATGTAGAACAAAAAACTAAGTTAAAAGTTACATGCCATTCAAACATTAACTCTTTTTTTTAGGGAGGGTTATAATAAAAAACGTACTTCTTGACCATTGGCTAAACTGGGTAAGAGGTTCTTCACAGAATCCAAGTCATTCTGTAAAAAAAATATATGTATATATAAATGAGCAGCTGTATTTCTTGGAGGATAAAAAAAATGGAAAGATTATTTGGTAAATTATTGCAAGTCATGAAAAGTAACAAAAATTTCATAATTACAAACAAAAACGTCAATTGTGCCGTAAAAAAGGGGGATATATAATTGAATTTTCACTTGTTAAATGAACACGGATAAAAAGTGATGATTTTTAATTGAAATAATAGAATGTACAATTGAAAAAATTCCACCTGTTTAAGTGCTGTTGTGCTTTACGCTTAAAATATATGATTGGTAAAGCACAACAGCACCTAAACAGATGGAATTTTCTCAATTGTACATTTTATTATTTCAATTAAAAATCATCAATTTTTATCCGTGTTCATTTTAAAAGTGAAAATTCAATCATATATCCCCCTTTTTTACGGCACACTTGACGTTTTTGTTTGTAATCCGTGTACCTTTTGTTGGTGAGATTAGCTTAAGGTCATGATTTAGCTACATCGAAAATCAATACGGATGCAAACCTATTTACGTTGCCTTTTGGACTTAAATGTCAGACTGCCTGAGCGGGGAATTGAACCCACGACCTTTGAAATCCAAAAGGCAACGTAAATAGGTTTGCATCCGTATTTATTTAACACTTATCGAGCCCAATTGGCTTTCTGTCCCGTTTATAATCGAAAATCAACCGAATTCTCTTAAACTGCTGATGTAGCAGATTTCAAAGGGGAAAGTAATTATGATCTTTGATCATTACGTCATTTATGCTTGAAACAAGCTTAACGAGATATTGTTAGCTCTTCACGAAACTCAAAATCGAATCCAAATTTTTAAACACTGTTGAGAATGCATTAGTACATCACTTACAGCTCCAAAAGCATTCATGATGCACATAAATTCTTGTCCATCCTATGAAAAAAAAAAGAGAAAATGTTACGACACAGACGTCTCCACCAATTTCCGTACAACCTCATACTTGAAGAAACACGCACCAAATGTATTAATCAATTAATACTAAAACAATTTCTTACTGGTAGTCGTACTTTAAATAAACTCTTCCATGTCACTTGTGTTATGTAAAAGATCCTAGGAATTCCTTAGCACAATTGTCCCTCTCCACCCCGAAATAACTTTAGCAGCAGAAGAGGAAGTTAATCATTTCCTTTCATAGGTTATGGGGAGCCTTTACCCTTTTTCAAGCCCCCTCTCCCCGGAATCAAGGAAGAAATACAGAAAGGTAAAGAAGAAAGCATTAATAGTGTCGAAAGTATTTCTGGGTCTTAAAAGGGGTAGTGCTGAAACAAAGAGAAGGAAAATTGGAAATAAGCCATCAGCGAAAATTATAAACTAGAAATAACGTAGTACAGTAAGCCACCTTTATGCACTTACGTTTCGTCGGAGTGGCACGACCCGGATTCGAACCGGCTACTCAGTTCGTCCCCAGATCACTTGCATAGCGCCTTAACCGCTATGGCCACATCCTCCACTGGCATAAAGATAGCTCGCTGAACCCGTTTTTAAGGCCACAACCGTGACCAGGCCTCCATTCGACCGAATGTTCTCGGCCATAGGCAATGGAGAGGGAAGACAAATCATACACTCATACAGCTCAACGAAGGAGAAAGAAGAAGACATAAATCACTGTAAGGGAAGATTTCGTCATTTTTTTCCGGAGGAAATGGGGATGGGGGTGGTACAACATGAATTCGGTTCCATGATGACATTTTTGTTTTTATGTTATACTCATGGCAATTGGGGATAGTCTGGGGGTTCAAACGATGTCTGAACTAAGGTGAAGCCTAACCATGCGAGCGACTTTTGGTTTGGTGATGGCAGTTGTATGTCAGCGTTCGTCTGTA
>JAHWFP010139030.1:0-31369 GCA_023313725.1 Lithobius niger
CTGGTCCTCCCTTGGCAGATGTAATCAATCGCAGAGGGTTGCCTTTTATGTGGAGCTTAACTTGCACAAAAATAGTTGGAAGTTTTTGCGGGCCTTTTGGTGTTAATTCCTCCAATTCCATTTTCGTTAGACACCCTTCTCTCTTCAATCTGTCTAAACTAAACTCTAGGTCAATCAGTGGGCCATTACCGATACTCCGCATTTCCACATACAACCCAGAAGACGTCATATCCTCTATCACCTGTCTTTCAAAGTCTACAGTACCCAACACTACAGAGACATTTGCCTTGTCCGCTCGGCATATTGTAATGGGCGAATCACCCCTGAACTTTCTCATAGCCGCTGCCTGTGATGGAGTAAGATTGGCTTTCATGACCGGCGGCTTACTAAGCACAGCCTTCTGCAACTTGAGTTTTACTTCCGTACTCCACATATAGCCATCGAAAAGTGTTTGAAAGTCTGTCACTAGGTTAGCCATTCTGTAATCTTTAAGTTTCGTATAGGGGAGAATGGGCACAAATTTAAAATCATGCTGTAAAATACTTTCCTCCACAGATGAGAGCACACGATTTGACAAATTCGCAACAAAATTCCCCTTCTCCTGTCGATCACTCCACTTTCTCTCTTTCAAGGATCTGAGGTATGAAAATTTGTGACCACCAAATTTCACAAACTTCCGGACATGTCTCTCTGTCACACACCTCATCAATTTAATCTTCTTGTTAAACAGGACATCACTTGAAAATATCCCAATGTTCACCTGAAAGAATGGTTTTAACCTTAGAAGTGAGCATCAATTCATTTGTTTCTTCTTGCTTCAAACCCACGTGACAATCAGTAATTCGCGCTAGCAAAAATTGGCGGCTAGCATTGGCGGCAATGGCGCGAGAGCGCACACCTCCTGCTTTCGATTGGACCGTTAGGCTAACGGGAATAATCCTCTCTCGTTTGCATACCAAATTTAACGCTGATGTCAAAACACACCACCGCGCTACTTGCTTTCTTCAAAGCTCACACTTTCCTCAAAACATCGCGGGAATATGCCTCCCGTATAACTTTGAAAATACGTAAACACATTATACTGCGAGACTTCGGAAAATCGAAGCACCAAAATAAATACGCACAATATCACAACGGGATGAAAATCTGTCAATTTTCCGCAAATTTTCGACAGTTTGCCTGGAGGATGATGAAATACGTCTCACAACTGTCTCCGTCAGGCTCTATTTTGAGGTTTTACTGCTGCTTTGAATCACATCAGTCCGTTTGTTTACGTTCGAACCGCGCAGCGGCCGTGGCCTTCGATGTTGTTTGAAAAAAACGTCAAAATAGAGCCTGACGAAGACAGTTGGGAGACGTACGTCATCGAACTCCAAGCAAACTATCGAAAATTTGCGGAAAATTGACAGATTTTCTTCCCGTTGTGAGATTGTGCGTATTTATTTTGGTGCTTCGATTTTCCGAACTCTCGCAGTATAATGTGTTTACATATTTAAAATAAAGAATAATCCAATTTCTGACCTTGTCGGGACATCTATCACAGAAAATTAAGCATTTAAAACCTTTTTCGATCGTAAGGCGGTTCGTAAAAATAAAATTTTTGAAAGTTGCATCTCCCTTGATTCTATTCTAGTCCTTTTGGTCCAAAAACTCTAAATCTAAATTTTTTTGAAAATCGGATGAAATTTAGACCCTGCACATTGTAACGGACTTTTTGCATATAAAACGTATAGGAAAAAACACAGTTTTTATATAAGAATCGTATAAACCCTTTAAATACAGATGTTTCGAAATATTTCTACATAGTTTTGCTCGTTCTGGTATTCATTATAACATGTAGTACCAATTTTGTTGACACTACACTATTTCGAAATATTTCCTGAATTCCTGTTTTGGAATCTAGCGTGATTCTTCATTGATGCTTTGAGCATTGCGTTGTCTGTTCTCGGCAATTACTTTTTGCGACAACCTTGCCACGTCTTTAGCTGTGCACTCTACCATCTGTGTGTGGCACTTAACATTCGGAACAAAAAGCTGTGTTGCCACTATGGCTAAAAGTTCTGTATTTGTAAGCTACTGTACCAGCTTGGAATCATGGACAAAATTTGTTTCATGCCACTTCTTAGCTTTAATGTGAAGTGCTGGAACCCTAAAAAGTCGAACAGTAGTGTCAACCAGAACCAGCTGTTGTTCCGTTGTCCATACTATTATGTTCACTGAATCGAGATGATCAGATTTCAGGATGAAGGCCAAATTGTGCTAGAAATATGTTTTCTAGATGCGCAAAGAACGTGTTTCTCTGGATGCAGTGCGGCACAACTTCCTTTGCTTACCTATCTTTAATTTTGTCCTTTCTCTTCATTCGGAAGAAAGGATTGGCAGGATCATCTGTGGTGAGTTCGTGTTGTTTGACCAAGAACCACATCATTGCACTCACTTTAACGATGTACACAGGTAATATGATTAAAACCTTTGCTGCATTCACGATACACGCATACAGGCGACAGATGCACATGTTGTAGTTAGCCATCTGCAAGGACCAATTGTGAGAAGCTCTGATCTTATTTAAGTTTTTTAAATTAGAGCAGAAACCAATCTCCATAGCTATTTTTGGTCGGTCAAGAGGTCCTTCCAAATATCATCAGAGATTTTTTGACGAGGCTGAGGACGGAAGAAACAATTGTATCCCCGAATTGGTAATTCCAGAACGTTTGTCAAGACCTTCTCCAGAAGCCCGGAGAATTTATTAGCCCAGCACCTAGGACCATCGAGAATACTGATCCTTACTTATCTTGACACTTCTTCATCCAGGCTAATACATTATTCTGGGCCTCCAGGGTCGATCTTGCAAAATGTTCTAGAAATGCCAATTCTTGGATACAAACGTTTCTTCCGTTCTATTCTCAGCCTCGTGATTAAGTCCCCGATGGTATTTCGAAGGACATCTTATCTGACCAAAAATATCTATGGAAACTCATTTCCGCACAAATATCAGAAATTTTGATCAGATCTGTAGCTACTCATGATTGGTCCTTGCATAGTAGATGGCTAACTACAACATGTGGCATCTGTCACCTGAATACGTGTACCGTGAATGTAGACCTGTGTGCATCGTTAAAGTGAGTGCAATGATGTGGTTCTTGATCAAACAACACGAACTCACCATAGATCATCTTGAAAATCTTTTCTTCCTGATGAAGACTAACGACAAGATTGGAGGGAGGCAAGCAAACGAAGTTGTGCCGCACTGCATCCGGAGAAACACGTTCTTTGTGCATGCAGAAAACTTACTTCTAGCACAATTGGCCTCCATCCTAAAATCTGCTTGTAGCGATTCAGTCAACATAATAGTGCATACAATGGCACAACATCTTGCTCGGGCTGACACTGATGTTTGCTTGTTTCGGGTTAAAGCAATTGATCTCAAAGCTAAGAAGTGGCATCAGGTGATTAGTGGCATGAAACAGATTTTGTCCACGATTCCAAGCTGGTACAGAAGCGGCTTACAAATACAGAAGTTTTAACCATAGTGGCAGAACCGCTTTTTGTTCCGGATGTAAAGGTGCCACATACAGATGGTGTAGTGCACAATTAAAGAAGTGGCAAGAATGTCGCAAAAAGGAATTATCGAGAAGAGACACAACGCAACGATCAAAGCATCAATGAAGAATCACGTTAAGGTTCCTAGGAAAGATTTCGAAATAGTGTAGTGTCGACAAAATTGGTACTGAATGTTATAATGAAGACCAGAATGAGCAAAACTATGTATAAATAACTTGAAACTTCTATATTAAAGGGTTTATGCGTTTTTTATAGTAAAAACTGTGTTTTTTCCTATACATTTTATATGCAAAAAAGTCCGTTACAATGTGCAGGGTCTAAGTTTAATCCGATTTTCAAAAAAATTTAAATTTAGTGTTCTTGGGCCAAAAGGACTAGAATAGAATCAAGGGAGATGCAACTTTCTAAAAAAAAAATTTTTAAGAACCGCCTTGGACAGGCTATTTTTTGCAACCTATTTTTACAGGTGCAAGAAAAGAATAGTCCACTTTTACCCCAGGGAGGAAGAAGGGGCCAGTAAGCATAGAGCAAGCAGTATGGGCATTCATATTCCCGACTATCTTTTTTCATAGCATAAAGCATTTCGTTAATTTTGCAGCAGAAAACAATATAAAGTAGGGGAAGTTAGCATGTTCTTTTTATGTAAGCACTACAAACTCCTGATAGTGTTTGCAAAATAAAGTGTGTCAGAAATTGTGTTTCAACAGCTTTTAGTTGTGCAATATGCCAGGTGAAAAAATGTGCCTTTTACGATGGATATATTTCATGTGTATGAAATTTACAATCACAGCACGCACTTTGGATGCAAAGTAAAGTTCTCAGAACTTGAAAAAGTTGTTAATTATAATAACAGAGCTCATCAGAAAAATTACGCGATTACCACACACGGACGAACACTAGAAAGTTTACATACATTTTCGGTGAATACGCACAGGGTCTGTAGTAGTCCTATCACCTTCTTCAGAAGTAAAAGAAAAAAAAATAACGAAGCGCAAAAACGTTCGAAACCACCTAACCACTGATCTACACAGTTATGATCTTGCTGCATCTGGATTTGCCAGTTTTGGCCGAGTTTTGCCTTCAGCTTCAGTCTGAGCAACTGATCGATGTTGGGATAGGAAGGCCCAAATATGTCCATCAGCTGAATCCATAGATCTAAACCAGTTCAAGGATAAGGGAGTGCAGCTGATGAACGTATATGGGCCTTTCTATCCCAACATTGATCGCTTGCTCAGGCCGGTGCTGAAGGCAAAACTCGGCCAAAAGTGGCAAGTCCAGATGCAGCAAGAACATACTGTATAGATCAGTGGTTAGCTCGCGAATTTCAAAATGAGGTGATATTTGAACGTTTTTGTGCTTCGTTTTTTTTTTTTTGTTTACTTCTGAAGAAGGTGGTAAGAGTAGCACAGACCCTGTTTGTATTCACCGAAAATTTAAGTGGACTTTTAGTGTTCGTCCATGTGTGGCAATCGCGTAATTTTTCTGATGAGGTCATCAAATTGCCACAGTAAAAGTAGTAAACACCGATTACCAGTTTTTTCCAATAATAGAGCCAAACAAATATCAGATTTATAGCTCAGGTTGACTGCCAAGCTTAAAACATTGTGGACAATTTTATTAGTAGTCGTTATTAAGATGACCTAATACAAGTCTTAGCACAGTGTACGTAACCCATACACTACACACAAAAAGTATAAAATTCCAAAGCCCTTCGATCTAGAAAAGAGTTGGCACACCACATCTAATAACTGTGACAAGAAACGTGTTCTTGCTTTCACGTAATTATTTCTTCTCAGTTCTAATATTACTCATACTTGGATATAATTATGCAATAAGGAAACAACTCGATCACACTCCACAGTTGTAAAACTAAGGTTCAAGTTACCGAATTTAAGCAAAATTAAGCATAATTCGTGGTTATGCTCAGTTTATCTCCAACAACACCAATGCAGTCAAATTGATAAGTGATAGTTCGTGAAATAAGAAATATGTTCATGAAATCCAATGCCTTGAACATCTTAAGGCATTAAGTTCGTTCATTCTGCATTAACAGAATACACGGAAATCAAAAGCCTACCGAGTTTTGAATGACTTATTGTCTTGTATTAAGAATGGTGCACTGAAAAAATGAACCTTCGCAAGAAACTACCTGAGTAGCTAAGACCAATTTTAACAAGTAGAATAGTGCCCTACAAATACTAAGGGTGGTCGCACACCAAATTAACCAATTGTCTCGCAATGGGATGTTGCAAGACGAAACGTCGGACGAAACTAGAAGGAGCTTCGCTTTGTTGTTGTGGGATGCCTAAAGACGCCGAAAGACGTCTCGTGACAACGTCGTATCCGATGTGTGGCGCCCAGCTCATTGCTATGGTTTTGTAGACGTCTGCAGTAGTTGAGACAGGTTACGACAAAATGTACTGTCATGAGACCAAATGTCTTTGGTGTGCGGCCACCCTAAGAATTTTAAAATTGTTTGATTTGTATTTTACATAGGTTCTTACTGACCAGAACATATGTTTTGTCCATCATTGTTTAGGCAACAGTAAATTTAATACTCCTGTCAGTTAAGTAGCTTGGAAAGACCAACCCCAGAAAAAGAAATAAAACACTACCTTAGTTCCTGGTTGAAAACTGTTGCAAATTTAAGTGCTTTGGTGAGCGACGGTTTTAAAGTGTCTTTAGATGGAGTTTTGTACTATTTACACTTTGGGCACTTGTGCACTTTTTGAGAATACATACTACTATCCACGATGGATACAGCATTGTATGTAACGCATAAATTCTTGGTAAGGCAAAAACAATGGAAATGACGATTAACTCCTTACTGCACAACTGCATCCAACTGCACTGCAATGCCTTTTACCTAATTCTGAAAAAAGGTCTTCCAAAGGTTTACCAATCTCTTCATGATCATAAAAGAGGGTTTACAATTTTTGACTTATTTCGTCTCACTCCTGAAACTAAGCAGCTCAACCATTTTCATAATGACAAAAAGTAAACCAGACGACAGACTAACCTGAAAGGGGGCAGCTTTATTTTTAAATAAGGGCTAAAAGTATAATTTTTGGGTTATTTAAACAAATGTTGCACTTAATCTATGCAAAGTTTAACATTTGTTTTACAGGAGTTTGAGGGTGCTTTAAATTATCGCAGGTAACAAATTTTTATGCGAATCTGTACTTTAAATTATCGTGGGTAACAAATTTTTATGTAAATCTTGGTCCAACCGTTAAAAATTGTATTTTTGCCAAATGTTGACCGATTCCGACATTCCAACACATCGTTTTAACCAGCACGAAGCGAGTATTACAGTGATGCAAATTTCAAGCTTCTAGGTAACTTCCACTATATAGGAAGTTATTTGGAACCTGAATAAAAATTAACAGCTACAAAGAATTCTTTATTTTTTGCATTTTTTTTAGGCTGACTACTACATTCTTCACGCTTTGAGCTCTCCATGTCAAAGACATGTGGTCAGTTAAATAAAATAAACCATAAAATAAAATGCCAGGCTGCCTGGAACTTAAATTTATAAAAATTAAGTTAATTTGCACGGCTTAAGAAATCGTCAGTTTCGAAAATAGCTCAGTGGGAGGCTCTTGCCCCATGTCATTAGCACCCTAGCATCCCAAAGATAGCTTATAGGGGAACGAAGTGCTAACAAATTAGCTTGTAAACTAATGCGCCTTAGTTCTTCACGGTGATTTGGTTCTTCCACGCTGCTATTTCCCAGTGCTACGCAAAGAATGTCCGTCAATAATGATAAATTCTCATTGACTCAGGGTTCCTATCAACCTAACATGGGTTAGTTTTAGGTTTAAGCAAAACTTAGAAAGTCAAGTGTTGCCAATAAATTGCCATAGTTACCAGTTGCAAAGAAAGACCATTTGGATTGAGTCCAATGCCATTGCCTTCTATGATTGGTTCCTTTAGGCCTAAAATATTAGGCCCAATAAATAGGCCTCAAAACATAGGCAGCATTGAAATGAAGTGCAGCAGACCAGAGAGATGTTACCAGCTAAATAGTTGGTATCGATGCAATTTATTAAACCAACATCTCAGTAAAACACTGACGCGCATGAGCCAAAAAACACGAGTGAACGTGCCAAACTTATTGCCTATTGGCTAATGAACAAGCTGAACATTCAAAAGATCGATCTGTCACATTCGGAGGAAAACAACCATTAACAGTAAAAGTCTACACAAATGATAACATTTTCATGGTAATACACAATTTGCAACAACTTACACTTAGAATGACAAATGCAAACCTTAAATTGCGATACTTAAAGCAACATGCTATAAAAACAATTCTCCCAAGATTCACAAGTCAGGGTTAAGTGACCTACTAACCCCCCCTAAAAAAAAACGAAAATTAGGCATTGCCATCTTTGTGCCTACACTGTCAACTTTTCAGGTTGGGCTGTTGTCTGCTTAGTTCAACGCTTCTTAACAACCAACACACAAGATTGCAGCCAAAGGACAACTGTTGTAGAATGCCAACGAGTCAAAAATTCACTTGTGAAACAACTTTATTACCCTGTGTGCAGTAGATGCTTAAAAATATTTAATTTGTATTTTTCTTCACAACAAACACAAAAAAGTTGTATCACAAAACTTCTACAGGCACAGGCACATTCACATAAAGAGTAAACATCTTTGACAAGGGAACAAACATGCAAACGCAGCTAAGAACCACCATCAGATTTTAATACTGTTTATTAACCGTTCTCAGTAGTGCACCCATGAATTCTGTTTGGGAGCTGCAAAATAAAATGAAAATAAGATGGGAAGCTAGTATATTTTCACCAATTTTAGTGCTTTTGAGGCTTACTAAGTTTTTTTTTATAATTTTCTTTACAGCAGAAATGTCTTTATTTTGTTTGTATTAATGTAAATTTTCCACACTTTTCAAAGTAGGAAGAGAGTAAACATAAAACTAATGATACCCTACTGATGGCAGCAAAACAAAAAATATCGAGGTTGCTTGTAACGGTTCAGTTTTACTTTGGGTTAGTCAAGTGCTGCCATCCCCCTTGTGGCCCTCTGGGTGCACCACTGACTAATCTTTTACAATGATTGACTGAATATGTGATCGCTGATAATGTGAAAACACTGTCAGGAGGTGGCTACTGTGGTTAGCAGGCAACATCTCTAGAAAACACAAACAACACCAAAAACAAGAAACACTGCTCATTCAATGTTCGGTGGAAAATTGAATATGGAAGCATAATGACGTAATAAACACTTCCACAAACTTCGTCCACTTTCTTCAGAAGGCACATGTGAAAAACTAGAGATCAGTGGTCAAGGCATTGAAGCTGCAGTTTCGAATTCGGGCCAAATATTATGTAATCTCTACGTTTTCTGCATTTACCTTTTGAAGAAGGTGGACAAAGTTTGTGGAAGTGTTTATTACATTTTTATGCTTCCGTATTCAATTTTCCACTGAAAATTCAAGGAACAGTGTTTCTTATTTAGGGTGTTGTGTTTGTGCTTCTTTAAATTTCCCTGATAATGTGCGTGTGACAACCTATGTTGTTGCATAGAATAGCCTTTTTATAAATTCACTATTCTGGAAGAAAATTCGTCTTTCACTTCTAAGCATTATTTTTTTCACAATTGGTTCCAATTTTCTTCACAATTCGCAACAGTATCAGCTCGTGGCTCCATCACAGCTGTGATCGAACACATCGCAAGATAACATGGTATTTGGCAGTGGACGTCTTCAAAAGTTCCTAGCCACAAGAGATGAAATACAAAATCACCGTGGAAAAAGTGTTGGGACTTTATACACACCACTTACTTGCTGTAACTTAATAACAATGAATCTTGAAGGAAACAGCATCACATTGGAAAGAAAGTTAACGCAAACAGTACACACAAACACAGGAATACACAGAGTTACAGGCGGAAAAAAGAAGAGAATAAAATCACATTCAGAACTGCGCAATACTTCAGCGTTACTTTAGAAATATCTCTGATGTTTGTGCGATATTTCCAGAAAGTGTTTTTATGACATTCCAACTTTTTCGGAGAGCCTTAAGCTACATATCAAAATTCGCCTTCTTGGTGCGTACGGACCTGCTGGAATAGCACGCCACCAGCCAAACATATATCCCTGCATCAAACCAAACTATTGTACTAATACGGTACACTCAACAAACGCTTTACAAATCCATACCCACAAACAAAACGTCTATTTCTTAAAACTTTCTACACCAAAACAATCAACAAAATTATCATTAATAGGTCAATAAAACAGTGAGGCCTGAAGATTTAGGAAACAAGTTCAAAATCAGTACAGTACTAGTTTTCTGCTTAAAATAGTGAAGTAACATGAAATTAAGAAGAAAACGCAATAATATCTTCAAACAAACTAATTCTGATCAATTCTACACAATTCCCCTTCACCATACTGTAACTTTGATCGCAGCAGCCGTACTTTCTAAACAAAACCAAGAGCAAATCGGCTCACTCAACTCTTTTATTTCCCTTCTAACCATCTCCGAGATGCACAAGATACGCAGGGTTATACCTTCTCCCACATGTGGGCAAAATACCTTTCCTTCACGTTGTGCGAGGTGGTGGAAGCTCCACGACGCAGTCAGTTCCAGGATATGGTGGCAAGTTCAGATCATACTTGAGAACTAAACTGAGTGGAACAAAGCGACCGCCTAGAAAATGGAACTTTCCCTTGAAAAGTCGAGCACATTTTTTTGGTGCAGTCAAAGATATGAGGCAGTCTGGCTGTAGGCCTTCTGGATCGCCACTTTCTACATCCCAGCCTAAAAAGTAACAGAAAAGATTTATTTTAAATCACAACAATACTGCCAAGCCACTTTACTTTGATTCACACATTGCCACCTAAAATTTCACAAATGCGGGACTGGCCTCATATCCAAAACATGCATAGCCAAAGCTGCAAGTTTCGAATTCACAAGTATCTAAATGTAACCAAAACATATATACATAATTGCATATTACCCTGAACTGCTCGACAGTAATTTTTTGCTCTTAATTTGTGCAAATGGCTTGGAACTCGCAACTTTCTTACACATGTAACATCGTTGCATGGTAGCTGCAACCCCTTCTAGACTAATGCAAATAATAATAATAATAAAAGTTTATTTGCCGAGTAAGTTAGCAAAATGGTAAGATACGGCTTCTATCAGAAACCGCTTATATCTTACCAACATTAAATGATAACAAATACATATAACTACAACAATATAGAAAAAATAACACTAAAAATAGTCCGATATGTATGGTAGTAGGTTACACTTATTTAGTCTGAATTTAAAACTACTTACTGAGGGTGCCGTGACGACATCATCAGGTAAAGCATTCCAAATGTTAATGACCCTATTTACAAAATAGTATTTTCTGCAGTTTAATCTGAAGGGTTTCTTTACCAATTTCAGGGAGTGACACCTGGTCCGTCCCTCTCTATTAACATCAAAGAAGAAAGATGGATCGTAATCCAGGAGACCATGCAACAAACAATATGTGAATGACAGGTCGGCTTTTACCCGGCGTAGTTCCAATGAGTCAACTTTCAGCTTGTTTAGGTTGGATGCATATGGTATAGTTCGGTACCCTGGGAGAAGTTTAGTAAACACTCTCTATACTCTTTCTAACCTCAGAATGCCTCCTCGAAGGGACGGGGACCAAACGGGGCTAGTGTATTCTACAAGTAGATGGACATACTTTAAAGGCCAACTTTAAAGTTGGGACACCCCTAAAAGTGAAACAGTTTCTGATTATAGCTGCTCACGGCATTGCTATTTTAATGACAGCATTACAGTGATGAGTCCACATTAGATTCGTAGAGAGCCAGACACCTAAGTCCTTGACAGTAGTTAATGGTTCCAGTTTTGAACCCGATAGGTAGTAATTATATGATAGATTTTTACTCCCGATGTGCAACACTTTGCATTTATTGTGCGAAATCGGCAACTGCCATTGATCTGACCAGTTTTTTTAGTTCATCAAGTTCATATAAGATACGAATGTGACTGTTTTGATTTCATCGCAGAATGGAGCTTAACGTCATCAGCAAATTTTCGCAATTTTGGCAATAGAAGATGGTGATAGATCATTTAAAAAATGGTGAATTTTAAATGGACCTAAAACTGACCCCTGTGGAACGCCACTTTCAACCACAGCATCCTCAGACACCGATTCCCCAACTACAACACGCTGGCTACGGCCCACAAGGAAATCAGTAATCCAAGCCAGTAGTTGCCCTCTGATGCCAATGTTTTTTAGTTTAAATAGTAATTTGTGGTGGATCACGGAGTCAAATACTTTCGCAAAATCCATTAGAACTACGTCAATGGGGTAACCTTCATCTAAACAACTAGTCCAGACGTTTAGGACGTCCAGTAGCTGTAGCGTTGTTGAGCGTCCAGGCAAAAAACCAAATTGATCATACGAGATTATATCTAGTTTGTTTAGAAAATTTAGCATTTAATTTTTAATGATTCTTTCCATAATTTTACGAGGTACACAAGTAAGAGATATCGGTCTGTAGTTATGTGGATCAGACGCATTACCTTTTTTTGAAGATTGGAATTACACGTGCATTTTTCCAGCATTTAGAGATTTTGCTCGACTGCATTGAGCATTTAAATATTTTCACCAAAGGAAAGATAATCTCATCCCGCAATTCTTTGTAAAAATATGCAGATAGTCTATCAGGACCAATGGCATGGCTAGTTTTTGTATAATGTATTGCTTTGAGGACTTTCTCGCTTGAGAAAAGACACATTATCTATAGTGTCCACGGCCTATCTTGAGTTCTCCGCAGAACAAACACACATAATCAATTGTACGTTTTCAGTAGCAGAGTGCCTTGTTGATATCCAATGGCGGCCATCGATTAAAGCCACCCCCTCCAGGAAGACGTAGCCGCTCACAAAATATTTGCAGGACTTAAGATACGCCGCGCACACAATAAGGTCTGTGTGAACGCATGCATTAGGTTCCTCTGATTGTCAGGGATGGCTCCATTATCGGAGGTGAAGTTTTCGGAAAATATATTGTTTAAGACATTTGCCTTTGCCTCGTCTGATAATACGATCTGTCCTTTTAGCTTTAAGGGTAGAATACTTCGCTTGATTCCTGTTTTATTTTTTACCAACCTATAAAGTGCACCAAGATTTCCTTCCATTATAACTTTACTTACAGCTTGGATGGACAATCGCTTTACACAATCTGCATAGTCCCTGCTAGCCTGCTTGTTCAATGATTTGGTATCTTCACAGCGATTTCTTGTATAATGGCGCCAAAGTCTCTTTTTACGTTAGCTTAATTTCCTGGCTTCATGAGGGATGCGTTTTTTATGCAGAAAAGAGTTGACTTGTACCGTAAATCGTGTATTAAAAGCCCAGTTGAAGCTAAAGTCAAAATCATGAAATAGTGGAGTTAAAGTTTACCCCTCAAATTGTCGCTTTTCTACGAAAAATTACTCAAAAGTATGTGAATAAAGATAGTACTGTTTGCTATGTTTACTGGCTCCCTTCTCCCTCCCTGTAGTAATAATGGACTCTTGCTTTAGCTCCTAAAACCTGCACAAGACATCTCCACCTAAGCCTCCTCCCTTCTTAACATCAATTAAAGGGGTGTAAAAATTGGACTTTCAGAGATCGTTCAAAAGCTTCGAATATTCTGCAATAGATGTCCAGAAAGGTTAGAAAATTGATAATGCTTGATTTAAAGCCCACCCACCTATTTTTGCCAAATTAACTGCATGAGCCCATGGGTGTTTAATCCACGATTTACGGTAGTGTACTATGTTGATCCAAGGTGTCATTTATAGCAGCGATAAAAATATTCCACATTATATTTATATCGGCAGCTTCATCCATCCTAAGATTCCAATCGATCTCACAAAGAGAATTTGTTATGCTCTCTAAGTCAAATTTCTTTATTTTTAAGTTTGACACAGTAGGGTCAATTGAATGGATGTTGTAGATGAGAAAGGACAGCATAGAATGGTCGCTAGTACCGAGTCCATGTAAGACACCAACGTCCGTAATAGTGCGTTCGTTGTCAACCAAGATAAGATCAAGTATATAATTGCCCCGTGTTGGCTCGATGACCAACTGCTCCAAACCCAAGTCAGAGAAACAGTTAAAATTGTAGTGCCTGTTTATCCTGTTGCTCCTAAATGTAGGCAGTCAATTGTTGGTTGGTTGAAAGCCCCAACAATAATGTTGGTACGATCAGACCTAAGTTCTGAGTTAATGTACTCACACATTAATGTAACGGTATCGAAGTCATCCCCAATCGGGATGTACCCAATAGTTAACAAAACCTTTTCATTGAATAGGTCCATAGTCATTGCTTCAACTGTAGTACAGTTCCGGTAAAAAAAAAAACCGCCCTTTTTCGTTATATCGAGGGTCCTAATAACAACCGTGGAGAAATTCAGTTATCTCGAAAACTAGCGGACGGATTTTCATGAAACAAAGACTGAACTGCTTATTAGATTGTCTACTATAGTTCTACCATTATTAAATACTGCGTTAATTGACTGGAAATAATTGGTCGAGCGAAAAAAATTTACTGATATCTGATGATATCTCGAAAACCAGTGGAAGGATTTTCATGAAACAAAGTCTGAATTGCATATTATATTTTTCTGCTGAATATTGCATGTCATACGTATAGAAATATAGCATATATCATACGATTGATCCAGTTTTTGTTTTATTCACTTCTATCCAGTAATTTATGAGATATATTATTAGTTATCAACGCGTGTTGCTCGCTCGGTCAATTATATCTGGCTACTTACCATTACATGTAATACGTATAGAAATGTAGCTGATATCATAATAAGCAACCCAGTTTTTGTTTCATTCAATTCTGTCCAGTAGTTTTCGAGATATCAACATTTCGGTCAGTGTCAGATATATTAATCTTGCAACTTCTTCCGTATAACGAAGGCGTTTTTTTTTACCGGAACTGTACATATGTTTGTTACATGGTACCTGAGTCCTTTTTTTGCAGCAAATAAAATGCCACCAGCAAGAGTCAAACGGTCTCTCCTTTCGATGTTGTACGACGTATTGCCAATCAGCATCGTGTCCGTTATCGTATTATTTAACCAACTTTCCACGACAAGGATAAGGTCATATAAATCCAGGATCCAGGAGGGAGGAAAAAAACCTGGGTTGACATTTACACCATTATCCACCTGTAGTTTCCCAGAATGGCGTTAGTCATCACATTAGTTAAATGTTTTTGTTTTCCAGTGCTAAATAAATATGCTAAATAAATTTAGCATATTAGCACACTGCTGATGCTCAGTAATTAATTTGGATTATTCATTCCGATAAAGTTTTGATGCCTTAAGTAACTCAAGAAAATTCAGACAAACAAAACGATGGACCTACTGCAGCAAGGAACACTTTCTTAAAAGTACTCACTGACTTTAACAAAATTGGCTTTTATTGTTATTATTTACAGCCTTATTACATACTGAACGTTGAGATTTGATAGCATTGTCAAAAGAAGGACAGAAGTGAAGTTTTGGGTGCACCTAAAAAATTAGGCTTTGCCCCTCATTTAGCCATCATCATGTTGCTGTGCTTAAAAAACTCACAAGCTACCTACTTTTGAGATATCCTACGGAAAAATAGGCAGAGGATGAGTTCTTTATAGCACAGCATACTACTGATGACCGAGTGAGACAGCACATCAACCAGATGGCACATTAACTTAACAAGTTGGCAGTATAGGCAAAAGAAGGGCAAATCCTGATTTTTTGGGTGTTTGCCTAAATTGTAGTGCTTGATGTTGAGAATTTGTTAATTATAGTTCAAAATCAAGCGCCACAATTTGTTAAAGTACCGAAAAGTTGAGTTTTTCTTTTCTTTTCACTACGCTGTCAATTACTCTCAAGTGAGGCTGCCATCTGTGTCTGTGCAAGTCCTACGTTTAGGCCTAACTTTAGGCACAATTTTATGCCCAACTTTAAAAGTGGATCACTGCACGAGAAAGCTGGTGAAAAGACACAAATATCTTTTTCGCTTTATCAGACTACAAAAACGAAGCAAAAATGGCCCAATTTTACCTGGGGGGGAGGTCAAAATTGGTTTCTATTGCCTAACCGATAATATATACTACCTGTTAATTTCAATGCATTCAGTTCCTGGATGCTCCTTAACACTCTTGAGGTTTTTCCTGTATAGATCCGGCCAGCTGCGCAACCCCACTGTGCATGCGTCATCCTCCTATATAAGAGTTCGGCCCGGGCTCGGCTGCCATCTTTTTTTCTCGCAATACGTCATGGTGGTGACTCAAGAGGGGAGGTAGGGTGGGTTTATACATAGTATATATTTTCGATTAGGCAATAGAAACCAATGTTGACCACCCCCCAGGTAAAATTGGGCCTTCAATGTGCCTTTAAAAAATTATCAACTACCTGTAGATTGCAATGCATTTACAGTTGACCTCGTCAGTACATGGTGGCGGGCACCACATGACTGGTTACCCTGGGTTGCGAGCTGGCTCCTCCAAAAAGTTTAACAAAACTTTGCACTTTATTGAAAATAAACAGAAACAGGAGTGAATGGTCATTTGTCGGATGTGGTGGTCTGGAGGGTGAGAGAAGGGTCTTGTTCCTGTCTTTTGGAAGGCTTCGTTTCTGTTATTAAATGCTTAAGGGGGTTAGACTACACATCTGGTTAACGATAACGAGTCCTACATACAGTGTAGCCCATTAACTTGCCTTGACATGTCTCAGAAGTAGTGACTTGTGAAGACAGTTTGGCTTCTCCATGATGTGGCTTGGAGGATTTCAGAGATGGAGACATGGCTGTGGGGTGACCATGAAGTCTCAAGTGCCCAGAGTTTTGTTGATTCAACTTGTAATTATTGGGGCCCAAGTCACATTGGTTTCTTTCGAAAATGGTAGGAAAAGGTGGATTTGGCCTCTTCGACACTCGTCGGCTTGTTCAATAGAAGGTTAGGTGTAAGGTTCGAACTGGACATAGAGTTCTTTCAGGTTTGTCGCCAGTAAGGTTTGAGAGTGCTGGAATGATGATTGGCTTCGAGGTTTCAAAGAGACTTTACGTTTTGGATTGGAGTCCAGACGTGGTTTCGAATGGATGAATTTGTAAAATCAAAGATGATTTTAAGACAGATGTGACGGTGACATAAAGTCCCGGATGGTGCGGTCTGTTTCCTGTCTCGTCATGTTCGAACCTGAAGAAGTGGATAATGAAGACGGAATGATTCCGGTAGAGTGCGGCCCTTGGTTGTGGCATGTCAGAGACGTTGACAGTGTCCTCATTCTTGAGCTGTAACCCATGTCGATGTCAGCGAAAATTCTGGGTTGCACAGAAATGTGAGTCATCGAGGAACATCAGTTTCAAAGTGTATGAGGGCAGTACGTCATGCTGAGAGGACAGGTCCCAGTTGGAGTTGTCCAACACTTGTTCCGTTGTTAAGGCTGACAAGTTGGCGAAGTTTCACAGTGAATGACGACTGGTGGGTTCAGATGGCTGGCTAGTCGTGAAGAGTTTCCAGCAGGTGGTGGTGTGTGCGGCATGTGTCGAGTTGATGAAGATAACACTTCATTGTTGTTGTTTTCAGGGTTGAATTACTGGTCTTGTGGGAGAATTCGTGCTAGTAGGTGGATGGAGCCAAGAAGAAAGTCTTCCCCTGGTGAAGGCATTGGATGGACCCAGAAGTAGACCTTGCTGGTTAATGATGAAAGATTGGAGGGGCTTCATTTGGTCGCAAGCTTTAAACTTCTTTTGGCTGAGGATAAGGGGCCAGAGATGAGTTTGAACTAATCGTTGACATAACGAGAAGTTCAGAGACCCAACTGCAAGCAGATGATGACGGCAAATTTAGCGTGACTAGATAGTGTCAAATGACAGAGCTTCAGTTGGAGTTGACGGCATCCCATGGGAAGCTGCCGACGAAGAAGGGCGAGGTGCAGCACGCAGCTAAGGGTGAAGACACAGCTGCTCGTGATCATTTTCAGCCTGCAGCGAGAATTTGTTGAGTCAAAAGGTTGATGTTCAACATGACCTGATGTGTAGGCCGACAAGATTCTTCCACCACAGATGCATAGTTCAAATTGCCTTCGGGAAAGAGTTGAGCCGGTGTGCTTCAATGCGGGATGATGGGCGAGTTGGGTGGTGAAAGATTTATTCCAAGTTCATGAGTGGAAGGTCAACGCGCCGTTTCTTGGACGAGACGGTATGAGTGGGTTCATGTTTCTGGCTTGTTGAGGAGTCATTGTCAGACGGGGAAATACATTCCTGGATAGATGACATGTTGTGGGATGAAGAAGATGGTGGCGGGGTTGATGGTTTGGCTTTGTGGTTAAGTACCTAATGGCATGGTCTATCGATGAATTTCATTGGCTGAAAGATGCTGAGTTCGTGTGGAAACGGCCGAAGGATGGTGTTGACACCATGGAAGTGGGAATGTCGACGGGAGGATGGAGTATTCCAGTGCAGTCGAAGACGATGGAAATAATGGTGATGAAGGAGTTTATTGAGTTACCGTTGAGTCCACAGATGCAGCAGAGATGTGTCGAAGAAGTTCAGTTAACGGATGATCATTTGAAGCGAAGGATCTTTTCTCGGCGAGGGGTGCAGGCGAGGGATCGCCTTGCAGGTGAAGGATCGATCTTCAGGCTGAAGGAGATCAGTGAAGGAACAAAGGATCCTTTATGCTCACATAGCCCATCAAGAAGGACAAGGGTCCGAAGGACTGCAACGATTGTTAACAAGGGACTGCAGCTGTGAGGGGTGAAGGTCTGAAGAAGGTCAGATTTAGTTAGCGAGGGAGGGCAGATCGCAAAGAAGAGGGTCCGCAGGACTTGCAGTGATCGTTGGCGAAGTCCAGCAGCTGTGAAGGGTGATGGTCCTGAAGGAGTTGCAATTAGTGTCTGCGGGATACAATAGGCAGGAAAGGGCGAAGGTCCGAGAAGCTGCAATGATCGACGATGAGGGAAAGCAGCTGTGAAAGAAGACGGACCGAAGGAACGGTGAAAAATGTTTGCAAGGAAAAGCAGATTGGGATGGACAAGGGTCCAAAAGAGCTGCCATAATAGTCGATGAAGGACAGTGGCAGCAAAGGGTGAAGGTCCGACGGGGCTGCAATGGATGTCAATGAGATATAGCAGGAAGCGGGGGATGGAGGTCCAGGAATTGTGAATGCTGGTGAGGGGCCGAGGGCATCGGAGGAAGCGTGGCGATGAGGGGCCGAAAAAAATTGTCAATAAAGGTTGGTGCTTCAGAGACTTGCATGTGGAGAAGCAGGTTGAATGAGTGACGAATGAAGGTCCCACTGAGCACCTCTGTGGATGATCTTTGTGCAAGTGATGGGTTAGCAATGAAGGCTTCCTGAGGTTTAAAAACGTCCTTCGGGTGAGGGTTAACAATTAAGGCTTCTTAAAGGTGAAAGTGGCCTTCTTAAAGGTGAAAGGGTTGCCAAGCAAAGGCTTCTTGTAGTGAAAGGTAGCCTTTGGGATGAAGGGTTAACCAATGAAGGCTTCATGTGGTTGAAGGTGTCTTTCGAAGCGAAGGGTTTTTCAAGTGAAGGCTTCTTAAGATGAAGGTCGTCCTGCTGATGAAAGTTATCTAACGGGGCGAAAGGTCACCAACAAAGGTTTCTTAAGGTTGAAGGTAGTCTTCGGGGCAAAGAGTTTTTAAGTGAAGGCTTCTTGTAAGATGAAGGTCGTCCTTTAGGTGAAGGGTCATCCAATGAAGGCTTCGTGAGGTTGAAGGTAAGTTTTAAGGCGAAGGGTCTTCAAATGAAGGGTTCATGGTTGAAGGTTGTCATTAGGGTGAAGGGTTTTTCAGACACAGGCTGCTCGAAGTTGAAGGTAGCTGTTGGAGTGAAAAGTCTGCATTGAGGGCTTCATTAGTTGAAGGTGTCCTTCGGGGCAAAGGGTTTTCCGAAATGAAGGTTTCAGAGGCTGAAGGGGGCCTCCAGGGTGAAGGGTGGTGAACAAAGGCATCGTAGTTGAAGTTTGTCCATCGTGTAAAGGGTTATCCATCCAAAATGAATGTCATCTTTTGGGGCGAAGGATTTCCAACGAAGGCCTCTTAAAGGTGAAGGTAGCCTTCAGGGCGAAGGGTCAGAAACGAAGGCTTCTTCAAGTTGAATGTCGTCCAGCAAACGAAGGGAACTTTTAGCGGCAGGATGCTAGCCTTCGGGGCGAAGAGTTGTCAGGAGGGCGAAGAGTCTTTGAAGGAAGGCTTCGAACGGTTGAGAGGTGGCCTTCAGGGTGACGAGTTTTCAGGAAGACGAAGGGTCTTCAAAAGAAGGCTTCAATGCCAGGGTGCTGTCCTTCGGGGTGAAGGGTTGTTAGAAATACAAAGGGTCTTCGAACGAAGGCTTTAAACGGCAGGGTGCTGGCCTTTGGAGCGAAGGGTTGTCAGGAGGACGAAGGGCCTTCGAACGAAGGCTTCTAACGCAAGGGTGCTGGCCTTCGGGGCAAAGGGTAATTAGGAGGACGAAGGGTCTTCAAATGAAGGCTTCAAATGGCAGAGTATTGGCCTTCGGGTCATCAGGAGAGCGAAGGGTCTTTGAACGAAGGCTTTTAACAGCAAAGTGCAGGCCTTAGGGGCGAACGGTCTTCGAACGACGACATCTGATAGCAGGTTGCTGGCCTTTGGGGCGAAGGAACACCAGGAGGGCGAAGGGACTTCAAGGCGAAGGGTCTTGGTATCTTGCAAACAAAGGAGATCTACAGGGCAGAGGATAGCGAAGGGAGAGAGAAGGAGGCTACCGTTATGGACAGGAGCTTGAGGGAAAGAGATGGCAGCCGTGCCCAACGCATTTATAGGAGGATTGCGCATGACGCGTGCACAGTGGGGTTGCGCAGCTGGCCGGATCTAGACAGGGAAAAACCTCCAGAGTGATAAGGAACATTCAGGAACTGAATGCATTGAAATTTACAGGTAGTAGATATTTTTGGAAATGGGACATAGAAAGGTAATTTCAAACTTGAAGGATATAAATGACACAACCCTGAGCGAATTTTCGCCAGTTCGAAGTGCAGGTGAACTCAATCTGCCATCTTTATCAGGGTTCTACACTACTCCCTGTCGGAGTTGTTTTACCCTTTTTGAAACAGTTTTGCACGTAGCCTTCTGTAACAATGGGCCTTAAATTTTTGTAGCCTCCAGAATCGATAGGGCCGATCTTGATTCCTATCTGAACTTAGCACTTAGCTTAGCACTTAGCAAATCGTTTCTCAGCAGATACTGGATAGCAGGGTTTGATGGTCCCTGGATATTCGTCAGCACATCCGTCTTTCAGACGTGGTGTTGAATGGCCAGGGATTCAAGTCTTCATAGTGTTTTAATTGCCTTCCAATCAATCTCGTGCAAAGTATCCATAAGGTGGAATGCGATACCGTTAGTTTTCACCTTGTTTCACGCATCAGTCATATGTTGTTTAACCCTCGTTCTTAGCCTTTTCTTGTTTCTCCAATGTATAGGACATCACACACTCCACATGGGACTCGATATACTCCTTCCGTGATATTTAGAATCTTCGGTAAGCAATCTTCTTCATTTTGAGAGTTATCCCCGTTCTCTTAGTTTGTTGTCTAGTTGGTTTCAGTCCTTTTTGCAGCAAATCTTTTGGGTCCTTCTCCTTTGTTCACACGAATCAAACCCTTTCTTTCGAAGCACCTCCTGGATTTTGTCAGTCACTCCTTCAATAAATGTACCGTAAATCGTGTATTAAAAGCCCAGTTGAAGCTAAAGCTCACCCCCTAAAATGCTGTAAAATCAAAATCATGAATAGTGGAGTTAAGCCCACCCCTCAAATTGTCATTTTTCTACGAAAAATTACCTAAAGGTTATACGATGTGAATAAAGATAGTACTACTGGCTATGTTTACTGGCCCCCTTCTCCCTCCCCTCAGAGTAATAGTGGACTCTTCCTTTAGCTCCTATCACCTGCACAAGGCATCTCTCACCTAAGCCTCCTCCCTTCTTCACAGCAATTAAAAGGATGCAAAAATTGGTCTTTCAGAGATTGTTCAAAAGCTTCGAATTTGCTATAACAGATGTCCAGAAAGGTTAGAAAATTGATAATGATTGATTTAAAGCCTACCCCCCTATTTTTGCCAAATTAACTGCATAAGCCCATGGACGTTTAATCCACGATTTACGGTTAAGTTCTACTCTCGGCAACTGCATTTTTTTCATTTTCTTGCTTCTTTTCTTGAACTCGTATGTTTTACTTTCATTACGAGTGCTCGTTTCATCAAGGCGTTCAGGCATTTTTTGGGGAGGGGGGGGGGGTGCCCCAGCAGAATGAATTTACCTTTTGCTTCATGTAGCAATTCTCGTAAAATTTCTAGGGTGCTCGAAGGTCTGACAATTCTGGAAAATTTGTTGTTCGCTTATAGCTGTCCCATTGGCTGTCACAATGAAAATGGGATGCTTCTCCCTGTTATTATCGGTGTACAATAGGGTTTATACCTAATTCTTCCTCCTTTACTTCGCGTCAACTCAACACCAAGAAAGGGAATTTTCTCCAATTACCGTCTTTTCAAAATGGCCAGTATATCATCAACGTATTTCCTCCACATTTTCATCTTGCAAAATTGTCAAAATGTTTTACGACAACGTCAACTATAGCAGGAGTGCTTGAATAGCCCATCAGGGTTCCCTTCAGCTGCCAGGAAGTACTTCCCTTGTATTCGTCATATGCAGGACAGCAGACGCTGATCGACGCACGATCTTTCCTATAAACTTCTTCTGCAATTCCTGCTTTTCAGGTACGTAGATAGTTCCAGCATTTGTAGAATGAACCTGTGGGACAAGCTAGGAAAAGTTGTTTAATGTCAAAGGGCACCAAGACCTCGTCATCTTCAATCCTTCAATCTCTTCAAGCAATTAATCTGTGTAGAGGGGCTTGCTTGAACATATTTCCTTAGGCGCTTGCTCACCAACCAATCTAGTTTTAAGCTTGACCCTGCCTCTGGAGACGTAAAAAGCCTAAGTGGCCGCCCCTCTTTGTGCATCTTAATTTGAGGGAAAATATGTGCCAGTTTTGGGGGCCCTTTCGGTTTCAACTGGTTGCATCTTATACTTAGTAATGTCCTTGGAATGACTCATAAAATCCAGCAGGTGCTTCGATTCATTTGTAAAAAAAATGAGAAGTGCTTAAAGATTCTGCAAAACGGACTGAAACCAACTAGAAACCAAACCAAGAGAAGGGGATGGGTAACACTCAGAATGAAGAAGAATGCTTAGCGAAGATAAAAAATAGCAGGGAAGAAGTATATCGAGTCCCATGTTGAGAGTGTGATGCCGTATACATTGGAAAAACAAGAAGAGGCATAATTACGAGGGTTAAACAACATAGGGCTAATGTGTAAAACAAGGTGGAAACTAACGGCATCGCACTCCACCACATGGAAACTTCACACAAGATTGATTGGGAAGAAACTAAAACCCTTCTGGTTTTTAATTCCAACAGTGACACTTATTTATGAGGACTTGAATCCCTGGCTATTCAACACCACATCTGAGAGAAGGGCATGCCGATAAGTATTCAGGGACCATCAAACCCTGCAATACAGCATCCTACAGGAATGATTTGAGGGATAAGTTGAGAAAAGAATGGCAACGAAAAAACAAGTTGCGTTGTTACAGAAAGCTACGTGTAAAACCGGCATTTTCAAAAAGACCAAAATAGATAAGTCCGGGAGAAGGGAGAAGCCTGATGAAGACAATCGGCGAGTTGCGAGCACTTCGGAAATTCGCTCAAGAGATATATAGTTTATATCCTTGAACTTTGTAATTGCGTATTTGTGCTCCGTTTTTCAAATGATTATAGTCTTCAAAGTAAGTGTTAGAACGTTTTCAAAATTTATCAGACGACTTTTAAACTATTTTTTCCACGTCCCATATGGTCTGTAGTCGGTCATGGAATCTATACGCAGATTACTAAGCTGAGAAGCAAGGCCTAATAAAAAAAGTGGTATACTTCGCAGAACCCACGTTTCCTTCCGACCCTAACAAATTTGAGCTAAAAACCGACGCGATCGTGACGCGCGGTGCCATCCTGTGAGGAAAATGCCAACGGTGCTAATGTCTTCAGCATCCGGGTTTCACTAATGCATAGCTGAGATATAAGGTGTGCAATCGACTTTATATTATGTCTACTAACACGCGAGTAAATGCTTGAGGGGAAATTTTTGTTTTGATTGAGCACTATAGTTGTGTCGGCTCTGCCTATACGAATGCACTAGTGAGACTTCTGCGATGGCGGTGCAAATGGTAGGCATGTTGCTTCGTTGTAAAGAACTTGAAAGTAGCCTTTTTCCACACATTAGCGCATGACAAAAAGTCGACAAAATGCGTGAAGATTTGCACTAAACTCCCAAATAGCGAAAACTTTGACAAAGTGTACCGATGTTTTGCAGAAAGTGGCCGGGGATCCGACTTGGAAGATAAATGAAGAAGCGCGAAATTCCTGACCTCAAATCCCCCCCCCCACTCCCCCATGATATTTGCTTAAGTGCTCACAATCAAGTTTATTAAGTTTTAATTGCTTGTTCTTTTGAAAGCCCAGTTCTAGAAGAAGGCGTAACTAATGTCAACAAATCACATGCCTTCGCAATTCTAATGCACATGCTTTCCCTACCAAAAAATAACAAGGCAGTTCAGTTTCTATTTTTTTAGTCAACTAGCCTACTCGCGTCATGTTTAATGACTGACTGCTTTGCATAATGCACATAGTAATAATGTAATAAATAATAATAAAAATGATAATATAATAATAAACAACAATAATAATAATAATTTATTGCACATGACAAACTCGAAGTTCATGTATAACTTGTAAGAGCAGCAATACACAAATACACGAAAAAATAAATAATATAAATCAGGTATATACAATAACTTAATTACAATATTACATGATACAGTTAAGTCATTAAATCCCTTTTTAGTTTTTTTAGTTACTCATTATTCAATCTTTAAATTACAGTAGACACCGTTTATAACGAACTCATTTTAAGGAATTATTGCTTTTAAAGAACAGATTACATGAACTATTCTAACAGATTTAGTGCTATTCTCTTCCGGAAATAAAGAATTTTTGGTTATAAGGACCCTTTTTTCCTGTTCCTGGGAGTTGTTTGTAAGCAGTGGCGATTGTATTACATTTAGTTACAAAGTAAAAAAAAATTTAATTCTGGTTTCAAGGTTTTTATCGAAAAACATCGCTGCAATTCATACTGTGAAAAGATGTTATAAAATAACACTACAAAGTTCGCTAAAATTCACAACACGGACTCACACTCAGTCCAGCTTGTGAATATCCAGCTTGTGAGTGCGAGTTCGTGTTGTGAATTTTAGCGAACTTAGTAGTGTTATTTAACAACAAGGTTTTTATACTTGGATAATTTAATAAGTCCTGCATTAAACAGTTAAATAGCAAAGGCATATAGTAACTTTTATTTCTTAATTCATATTTGTTTATCCATCTTGGTAACTCGTATCATCTAGTATTTGTCCTTAATCGTTGCTGTTTTTTAACATTATATTTTTTATGTTTACTAGCGGAGTCGCTCGCTTTGCTCGCTCATTCCGCATCGTTTCGCTGCGCTCGAGGAGATTTCTTGCTGCAATACTGACGATATAGACAGACCTTCCACTTAAAAAAACGATCAAGCAAATTATAAGAGTGTAGTATGCGATATCGGTATCTCGAGAGAAGGTCAATATTATTTTTTTACATCCAATAAGTCAAGCAAAAGATCAAGTAATTTATCAGAAAAGCGCTGTTTCTGATGACAAACGCTGATTTTCGTTTGCTTTGCTCACTCAATCAGCGCAAACATTACCTCAGAAACGTGAGTGAATCAATGTAACCACCAAGAACCACACATCACTTGTAATTTGTGTTGGTATACACCTTATATGAGCTTTCTTGTTTTACTTAATTTTAAGAATATTGTTCTTTACATCCTGCTCAGTACAGACTTTTCCATGAGCGTCTTATCACTTGACTTTCTGATGATCCCTCACTTGGAGAAACATTTGCAGAACGTTAGATGTAATCTCCTACGAAGGTGAGAGATGAAAGATTGCGAGAGCAAAGCGAGATACACATTGAAAAGATTTAGTTTACGTGGAAATCGCTCACTTTGCTTGCTCAATCCACGCACTACCGTGCTTAAGAATCCAAGAAAATGATGCCTTTCAAAACCAGGTCTATGGGTCTGTTTTTTCCATGCATCAAGTCAGTTGATACACATTCAGGTCCACCCATCCTTCCATCCATCCTTTTTTCCATCCTACCTTCCACACATCCCTTCTTCCAGCCATCCAGCCTTCCTTCTATCCATTCATTCATCCAACCTTCCTTCCTTCCTTCCATCCTTCCTTCGATCCATCCTTCCATCCATCCTTCCTTCCTTCCATCCATCCATCCTTTCTATCCTTCCTTTTTTCATCCTTCCCTTCGTCCTTCCATCCATCATTTATTTCTTCTTTCCTTCCATCCTTTCTTCTATCGTTCCTTCCATCCTACATTCCATCCATACGTCCTTCCTTCCATCAGTCCTTAATTCGCTCCTTCCTTCCATCCTTCCGTTCATCATTTTTTCATACCTTCATTCCTTCCTTCCTTCCTTCCTTCCATTCATCCTTTCTTCCTCTTTTCCATCCTTCCATCCATTCTTAATTCGTTCCGTCCTTTCATCCATCCTTCCTTCCTTTTTTTATCCTTCCTTCCATCTTTCCATTCAATATTTCTTCCTTCTTCCTTCCTTCCTTCTTCAGAAACACGAATGTTTGACACCGTTTTAAAACCGAATCTATTGTTTTGATTTTTCCATGCATCAATTCATCAATTCATTGGTTAATACAAAACCAATTTTAAGATGTATATGTGATGTGGTGTGTTGCAAAATACGTCCTCCATCCATCCTTTTCCAGATCATCTCTCTTCGCTCGAGGAGGTTTTCATGAACAAACTATGACGTCATGAACAAACATGATGAGGGTTTGAAAAAACGAACTTTGACGTTAGTTTTTCAGGTTCTTTCGCTTATTTGAGGGTCATAATATCAAGTTACAGCGATGAAAATAGGCCTATTAAAAGCAAAATTTAATTATCTTTCGTTTGGTCCTACGCCCATCTTTGTAGAGGCTTTGGTTCTGGAGGAGTAGAGGTACAAACACGCACGCAACGCACATCGTATGATTTTAATTATGTAGACTAGCGGAGTCGCTCGCTTTGCTCGCTCATTCCGCGTCGTCTCGCTGCGCTCGAGAAGACTTCTTGCTGCAAAACATATGATACAGACAGACCTAACACAGAAAAAAACGATCAAGCAAATTATAAGAGTGTAGTATACGATATCGGTTATTTTGGGAGAAGGTCAATGTTATTTTTGTACGTCCAAGGAGTCAAGCAAAAAAATCAAGTAATTCATCGGAAACGCCCTGTTTCTGATGACAAACGCTGATTTTCGTTCGCTTCGCTCACTCAACCAGCGCAAACATTTCCTCAGAAACTTGACTGAATCAATGTAACCACCAAGAACCACAAATCATTTGTATTGTAATTTGTGTTAGTATACACTTTATATGGGTTTTCTTGTTTCACTTATTTTAAGAATATTGTTCTTTACGTTCTGCTCAGTACAGATTTTTCCATGGGCGTCTTATCACTTCACTTTCTGATGATCCCTCACTTGGAGAAACATCTGCAGAACGTTAGTTTTAATCTCCTACGAAGGTGAGAGATGAAAGATTGATAGAGCAAAGCGAGCCACACATTCTAAAGGTTTACTTTACGTGGAAATCGCTCGCTTTGCTCGTTCAATCCCCGCACCTCCGTGCTACAGAAACACAAACGTTTGACACCATTTTAAAACCAAATCAATTGTTTTGATTTTTCCCTGCATCAAGTCAGTTAGTATAAAACCAATTTTAAGATGTATATGTGGTGTGTTACAAAATACGTTGCCGTGCACCCTTTTCCAGATCATCTGTCTTTGCTCGAGGAGGTTTTCATGAACAAACTATGACGTCATGAACAAATATCATGTGGGTAAAAAAAACTTTGACATTAGTTTTTCAGGTTCTTTCGCTTATTTGAGGGTGTTAATATTAAGTTACAGCGATGAAAATAGGCCTATTAAAAGCGAAATTTATTTATCTTTCGTTTGGTCCTACTCCCATCTTGGTAGGTGCTTTGGTTCCGGAGGAGTAGAGGTACAAACACGCACGCACGCACATCGTACGATTTTAATTATGTAGATTTTCAAAATAATTCATTGTTATTATTATTTGGTTTCTTAGCTTAAGCAGTGACAGAATTTTTTGATTTTTGTAAATTTTCTTTGTTTTAATAAGTTTACTTCCAAACAAGACTTTTACTATTTTATTTTGTAAATTTTGAAGTCTTTGAACTATATAATCTGATGCTAAACCATAAATTTCAATGCCATATCGTAACTGACTTTCAATCCATGCATTGTATAAATTTTGTTTATTCTTATATTTAAAACTTTTCATAATTGATAGATTTTTGATAGTAAGTATCTCAATTTGTTCATTAACGTCTTTGTATGTTTTTTTTTTAAATTCCGGTGTGAGTCTAGAATTAAACCAAGATATTTTGTTTGATTTTTGTTTTCTATGTCAGTACATGTTCTGTTACAATTCGAATTTTTTATATTGTCTGTCATTAGGTTACACTTTTCTTTATGTAGGATTATTTCAATAATAATAATAATAACTAGCGGAGTCGCTCGCTTCGCTTGCTCATTCCGCGTCGTCTCGCTACACTGGAGGAGCTTTCATGCTGCAACTCTTATGCTGATGACGGACATTTCATATCTAACACGATCAAGCAAATGATCTGAGTCCAGTGTTTTTCGTAAGGGCCGGGGAACAATGAATTTATTGGAGCCATGGCCCATAGCCAAACGCCCTACTATAAAGCAACTTAAGTACATGTACACCTTTGGGCATAAAAAATGATCGTTTTCGGTATACTGGGGCTTTAAACAATGGCATTCAACAATGCCACTCTTTGGCCTAGACAATGGAGAATTCCTTCCGCCTTCATTGACGTATGTTCTTATTTACAACAATGAAAAAGTTTGCATTGTTGTCGGGCTACTTGAACCTCGATACAGTGCGATCATTTTTTATGCCCAAAGGTGTACATATTGAACCTAGGACCACACACCGTCATCCATCATACCACGACACAGTTTCACAAATTCACTGCAAAACTACCCTTGCAGCTTTGCAGACGTTAGGCTTCAGTTGATAAACAAATGATAACCATAAATCAGTCCAACGGTCTGGCCACCCAAGAGCTACGTGTGCGTCTTAAGGCGAAACATGCGATTCGTATCCAGTCGGCCTTAGCTTGAAGAAACCATCCCCTTTCTGGCGTGCACCTAACCTGCCAATGAGCCAGGAGGCGAGGCACGCGATTTGTAGCCCAGTCGGCCTTGGCTTGAAGAAGCCATTTCCTTTCCGGCACGCAATTGTACTGTTATTGAGCCAGGAGGTTAGGCATGCGATTTGTACACAGTCGGTCTTGGCTTGAAGAAGCTATCACTTTACTGGCATGCACCTAAACAGGCAATGAGCCAGGAGGCGAGACATGGGATTTCTTCCCAGTCGGCCTTGGCTTGAAGCAGCCTTATCCATCCCCGCTGCAAGGCCGTTTCAATGCTGTAGCACGCGAGTTGCTGCATGCTTGAACTAAAATGCTTGGTGATTTTATCATTCATACTTCTTGTGCCGGTCTTGGTATAGATTATTTTTTATTCAAATAAATTTTGCGGACTTTACATGGGTTTCCTTGTTTCACAAATTTTAAGAATTTTTACTTGAAACCCATCTCCTTCCCCGCTACGTGTGATGCTTTGAAACAGCAACCACATGTCGCCTATAATTTTTGGCTAATATAAAAATTTCGTGCAAGGCGAAATCGTACCTAGTAACTATTCGTTTTTACCGCTATTAGGCTGGACTATTGCTGAGTAGAGCACCAGCTAATGGCACACTATTGATCGAACGTCGATGTTTTACGAATGCAAACATGGAAACATTTTTTACCCTTTTGTTATCAATATATTTTGTTTAAATATATTTTGTTATCAATATATTTTGATTTACCATTAATCTTTTCGTAGCTTTATGTAATTTCATTTAAATGTAAGGCTAAATAGGTAGTTTGTATTTGAAACTTCCAAAATGCAACTACAACAGTAGTCCTTTAGCGAGCTGCACGTGCCTCATTCTTGAATCATCAACTCGTAATCATACTGACAACACTACTGAACCACACGCCTCCTACGTGGCGCAACAATTGTGGACCATCCGTACAGCAGGAAGATGTAATATTCCGAAACTAACAATCAACTTCGAAAAATTCGTTTCAACAATGGTCCAAGGAGGTTTTTTTGCTTATTTCGAGGGGGAAAATGTCACCTAGAACTATGAAAATACGCCTACGCGAAACCCGGAATAATTTCCTGTCTTTTGACACCTTTCTAATATTTTTAGCCCTCATACTTCAAGAGGAGAAGAGGTACATACCTATATATATGTATATACCGACTGTAAGTTTTTAATGATTGAGATAATAATAATAATAATAATAATACTGTTCTCATCCAATTTTTTCATTAACTTTACATTTTTTAAATTTAAACTCGAAGTTGTTTTGCCTCTCTTCAGACAATCATTCGAAGTCGGTTTCAAAGATTGGCACTGAAAGACATCTCCACAAATACTCAAGACCCTGTTACAGAGACAAAGGTAGCTGAGTTCAAGGAATTACTGCAGACCATGTTTCCAGAACTAAATGTAAGCAAACTTGTCAAGAAGGAAGCATGGCTATGCAAAATGCATGTTGAACGGCTAGAGAAGCACTGTGGAGAAAGCCACTACTGTTTCCAGATCCTGAAGTGTGATGATAGACTCGAGTAATGAGATTCCCATGGAGTAATTAGATGAATTATTTTCGATTTTGTACAATTTTTTTTTAATAAATACGCTTAAATAAAGTTTAACATAAAAATTAGCATCAAGTAAGTTTTATATGGCAACTAACTATGTACGGTACAATGTTAATCATTGATAAAATAGTATAGCCATTGCCTTAAAATTACAATTGCAAGATTTTGTTTTAGACTCCAGCGTAAGTTTAACAATCGACTAAGGGGCTATAATTAGCCAAACTTGCACAATATATGAAGTTAATTTTATTAAAAGAATCTAAGGATGGTGCTATTCAAAAGGGAGGGGGGGGGGCGAAGGTGGAAGCTTGCTTTCTAACTTTGTGTTGATACCAAAGTGTAGTTTTGCGCAATAAATGAACACACAATTCAAAGTTTAGTTCACCAAGTATTGGAGTAACATTAGTTTACAGGAATGTAATTACTAAAACTTGATAATTTTTTCAAAGGCTAAATTGAAGAACAAATTGAAAAACTAAATAGTTTAAAATCGAAAAAGTAAAAAAATTGAATTTCGAAATCAAATATTAATCGACATCGAGGTGTTCTTTGCCAAAATCGATCGAAATCGAATCGAACCCAAAATATTAAAACCGCACACCCCCAGCCAGGACTGTCAAAAAAAAAAAAAAAAAAGATGCACTAACACTGCATTAGTATTTCGACGTGTAGTATGGTAGAATAAAAAAAATCTGTAATTGACGTATGAAGTTGGAACGGCAGACATACCAACAGGACACTACTAAAAAATCTAAATGCATGGTGTACTGAAGAATACCTACTATATTGCACATTATA